>VWZY01002097.1:168954-199801 GCA_013399075.1 Chloroceryle aenea | reverse complement strand
CAGGCATGCAGGGGGCTTGTGTGTTGGTTTTTGGTGTTGTGTGGTTTTGTTTTGTGGTGTTTTTTGTTTCCTTTTAGCGGTCAGGTATTTAGGTATTCTTTATTCTTGTAGGTATGGTTGGACTCGGTGATCTACAAGGTCCTTTCCAACCACAGTTATTCTGCGATTCTGTGCGAGAGATAAACTATAGATAAGTTTATGTTTTCTATTCTGAAGAATAGATCAGAGACCTGCTATAACAACTGCATCAGCATTTATTGCTTCTCTCATCTGAAAGCTGCCTGATAAATTCTAGCTAATTTCCAGATTTGGTTTAGAATGAAGCAGCAATCTCTTCTGAACCAATTTTATATTACCATTTTTTTTATCGTAAAGCTATAAAGTAATTTATTATTATTATTATTTGCCTTTTAACGTCCTAGAGTGTTGTGCCTTTGCTCACCCATTAACAACCAACCTGGTCTGACACACTGCAGCCCAGCTTAATACTGAAAGGCAGCACCAGTCGATGCTTCAGGAGTCAGGAGCTCTGTTTCGAAGCTGATGTAAACTGTCACACTTGAATGACAGGAAGCATACAGCCCTGGTCAGTAAGTCCTCTGCAGGACTGAACAACAAGCTTTCCTCTAGTCAGGCCGTGTTTTCAAAGCTATGGACTGGAGTGGGAATTTATATACCTGGCAGTGTAATGTGCATTCCTTTTACGGAGTCCTGCGCCAGCTGAAGCTTCTAGACACTGTCCTCATAAGAACTCAATCATATTTTCTTCTAAAAATACCTGCAGTTTTATCTTGTAATTATTTCATTACAAGTACTTGCAGCAAATATTTTTAGACCATGTTCTGCTTTACTTTCAAGAGTTTGTATTAATGTGGGGTATTAACTCTTGTGACTTCTTAAATTATTCTGCTTCTGACAGTTCTATGTCCTACACCTTTGAATTATAATTGTGATATCAGTTAATAATTTTTACCAAACCTCATGCTTTTATTGTGACTCTTGTGCACCAGTCCCAAATTCAGGAGCCAAGTGACTTTCAGTGTTGCACCATAAATCATAAAAACTAAAAGACCCAGAGGTTTCCAATTTTGCCTAACAGTGCCATCAAGAGTGGGAAATCCAGGGACAAACATGAGAATCCATTGAAATGAACCAGTGTGTCACAGTCTTTCTAAGCCCCCCAGCCTGAAGCTGGTTGTCAGCAGTGTTGTGTTAGCCAGCTCCAAAGGGCTGCAGTCTAAAAACAAGCAAACAAGATGTTCTCTTTCCTCTGACTCCCACACAGGCACTGAAGACTTTCACAGCGGATCCTTCAACACTGGGGAAAAAACAAAAACAAAACCACACACAGAGACACAAACAAACCCCCAAAAAAACAAACCAAAAAAACATCACCAACCCAAACATGGAAGAAAAAGAATGAGCCCTTTCAAGGACTTTGTTAATGGCCCAGGGATTGAGCTATATCCCAGGAGATGGAGCTGTCGGTCTTACACAAGAGCTGCAAAGCCTCCTGGAAAAGCAAATGTGCCCGAGAACACGTTAATTATGACTCCATTAAGCTCTGTGTTGATATGCTGAAAGATAAGAACAGAGTCAGGCTAATCATTATTGCTCTCCCTTTCTCCCCTTTTATTGGAAGCAGAAAGCACAAACAATTGAAACTCATCACTGCTGATAAGCATCCAGTGTCTAGAACATACACTGAGACTGAGTGTAGATCCAGGATAACACCGAGGAGGAGTGTGGAGTAGGGAGAGGTGTTATCCTGGCTTTCTCATTCTCCTGCTTCTGGCAGCAGTTAACTGTTGCTGGCAGAAGGCATAAAGTCTGAAATGTCCATCAAGGTATGTTTGCCTAACTCAAAGGCTCACTTAACAATAATTTGACTACAGTCCCACCCTGACTTTTTACACCCTAAGAAGAAACAGAGGTATGAATGTTAGCCCATTTATTTCCTATAGTGTGGGAGAAGAATTCAACACCAAACTGTAATTGATTGGTTTGCCCTCCTTAGAAGGGATCCCTTTTGCTAAGATCTCTGACTTTTTTTTTAAGTTTTGTGGTTGCAAGCCCTGGGATTGATGGGTGATACTTTTCTTCAGCTGTGTATGAAAGAGAAAAGTTATATATTAGAAAATCCAAGTGCTGGATGTCATGAAGATGGTTTCACTTTGCATGTGACGACAGAGGTTGTGGGATCCCAGGGCAGCCAGGTCTCAGAAAACAAGGTCAGGATTTTTAAGTGTTGAGCAAGAACATACATCATGTTTTGTACTGATGGCTGTTTGAAGAGCTGTCTTCATGCTCCCATCACCCTCTGCCTGCAGATCCTCCTAGAAACTCTTGTAGTGGACTGGGACCTCTTGGAGTGGACTGGGACTCGGAGAATAAAATGCAGGGTGCAAAGGCTGGAAACCCATGTCTTTGCATAACCTGATGTTAATTTTGCTTGTGGTATTTGTGCGCAGCTTGGTGTCAAGTTGATGCTCTAGAAGTGGCACCATCTCAGGTTTAGCTTAGACAGAAGACCAGGACTCTGAAAACAAGTGTAAGCAAACCTGACCCTCACCATTACAGGGAAGACGCCCGCTTTTCAATCTAGTTATCAGCCATCTCTGATCAGATCAGTGGGTTCTTGTGAAAAACCTAAGTCAGTCTTGTGGCCAGGTCTCTCAGAGGAAAGTATATACCTAGTAAACATTTTTCTTCCTCTCATTGTGCTGCTTGTTAACAATCATACCAAATGGAGAAGCAATTTGAAATGATGTAGGTTGCTATACCCTCATCAGTGGAGGCTATTTTATACCTACTAGAAAAAAATCTTGATTATAAAGACAGTAAAATGTCATGGGGTAGAGAACAGGAAAATCTCTCTTTTGTCACAAGGTGATTTGGTCTCAGTGCTGTGTCCGTAAACTCAGGAGGATAAAGCTGACAGTTGAGATTTGCTACTTATCTCTGCATCTACTCAGTGTTTGTAAGTGTAATTATTGGTGTGACATCTGTGATGGAAGTCTTTGGCCTTGTATAGCTAAGAGTGGGACAAGATGAGGGGCTCAGTTTTTGGGGATGCAACTTTGCTTCCAGCTGAAGTTTAGAAAGTAGTGTGTTCTATGAAACAGTTACTTCTATAGATAACGACCAGGCCTCACACAACAGAAACCTCCCTGTGCCCTGGCAACTGCCTTCCCCTCCCAGGAAATGATGGATTAAGTAATCTGTGTTACAGTGCTGCTGGCTGTAAAGTTGTAAATCGCATGCATGTGCCTCCAGAAATATGAGATCCCACATTGGTTTTTAAAGAACTGCCAAAACGGTAATGCTGATAAAAATCTCCCTCTCACAGAGGGTATGCACTGAACCAAAGTCTGCTCTCAGACAGGCCCATGCATCAATGGGTGATGAGCACATGCGGCTGACAGCAGACACTTCCCTTTAAGGGCTGCTGAGCTGAGAGAAATATCTCTTCCTGAGATGTTTTGCACCAGCTTGGCATGTTACTGTTATGTGAACTATTGCTGAGGCAGTTGCAGGCAAAAAAGAGCCTTTTAGAAATAAAATGAGAATGAAAAAATCATAGAAACAAAGCCTTTCCTTTTCAAAAGGATGTCTCTGTCCCTCAGCCCTGGGCATTGCTGTGGACTGGCTCAGTAGCTGGTGTGGTTGTCCATCTTTTTTGTTAGTTTCCAGCAGGTGATGCCAGTTTGTACCAGTCAAGACCCAAGGTCAGATATTCACGTCAGCAAAGCAATGCAAGTAGCAGTGCAAAAGTAGCAAGCTCATTTTTATCTTTCTCAGCAGTGACTTAGTGGGACCTTGGCAACATCTGCCTGCCAAGGAATAGGCTGTGGCTCTGAATCTGTGCCTCGTACTGATTGCTGGCTTGCTCTGGCAGTAAAAGTGATGTGTGCTACCTCCTGCTTGTGGTCATCCAAGTAATTGTGGGGCCATGACCTTCAGTTGTAACAGCACAGTGATAAGGGTTTCAGTGACTTTCAATGGCTTGTTATTTTGGTGTTTTTTGGTTTCAGTGTTCTGACTAAAGCAAAGCCTTGCTTGCTACTGGTATAACTGGTGGGGACAGCAAGCCGTGTGCCATATCCACTGGCCTAGTGCTAGGAAGAGAACAAATTACTGACTCGAGGCCAAAGGAAAAACACAAAGTTTGTCTCACCCTGTAAGCCTTGGCTTCTCAGATGGGCAGTTGGCCATGGGCTGCCTTGAAGTAGTCCATTTGTCTCATGAAAATGCTCTCTATTTAAAATGAGCTCCTCTTCCAGTGTCTCCCATTTGGGTTGCTTATTCATGGCTACATCCTATTTTGTCCCTGCACTTGGTCTCCCATGCATTATTTCCTACCTGCTCAGACATCAGGGTCTTTTTGGGCCCAAACTGATATTTCAGAGGGAAGTGAAAGGCAGCAGAAATCCAAAAGTTCATTTACAAAGTGGGATGTGATTTCACTTCGGTCAGGTTGATGTGTTCATCTCAATCAGAGCCAATCTCCATTTTGGAGCCTGGCAGCAGCCCCATCACTGACTCTGATTTTGCCAGAGATGGCGTTTTGGGCTGGCAGCTCTAATGCTGCACAGCTGCTTGACAGTAAGGGGAAAGGTCCCCTCATGGCGTTTGTTTCTGAAGAAAGTGCTGCAGGGCTCTTCAGAAATGAAAAATAAAGCATCAACAAAGAGAATTGGCTCCAGTCTAATTCACAGTCACTCCAAGTTGTTTATAGCTGAGCTACAGCTTTGTCAAGGCAGTAGGAGCTGGCCTAATGGGAAAAGGGAGATAAACACCATACCCTCAGGACTGGGACATTATTACTTTTTGCTCAGGGCTTGAGGTTTGACCTCACCTCACCCCTTTGGAAATAGCTCTACCAGGAAGCAACAGCTCCTGGTGTGAACTTGAGCAAGGTTTTCTGCAGTCTGGCCATCAGCTGGAGGAGCTTGATCTGGCCTCCCACCCAAGCATGGCCAGAGTCCTCCTGCCATGTCAGTCCCCTGAGCAAAAGCCAAGCATGAATGATGGATGATGATTTTGTGATACAGCGCAGAGGAGGATTGAAGGAGTCCAACAAAGAGAATTGCATTAGGCATGCGAGGTGGAGTGTGGCAGCAGCATGCAGCAGCCACACTGTCCAGCTCTTGCTGCTTCCTGAGAGCAGGAGCAGGCAGCAGCATCTGCCTGGCCTGGCTCCAAAATCACTGCCTGCTCTTGTCCAACCGATAGAGAAGGTGCCTCGGTGCTGCTAGAGGGAGAAGTGACAAAACTGCAACCTAAATGAGTCTCTTTCAAGCTCTCTGAATGACAGAAAACACCTGACACCATGTTGGGGAAGGCTGTCTCACTCTTTCTGTGCATTGACAGGGACATTAAAATGTATTTATAACAGCTGGGGATGGCTTGCCCTGAGGAGTGAACTTAATTCTTAGTCTGCCAGGCACTCCTTTGTGAGTGACAGTGATTTGTCCCCTGTGTGTTCATTCTCCTTCTTGCCCTCTTGCATTTCCCTTGCATTTTATAGAGCTGCATTTGACAGTCTAATTTCATATAACTAATAACATTATGTAGTGAAATGAGCTCACATGTCCATTTATCTCTCCAACACTGAACTACTTGGTAAACACTACTTTTCCCACCTCTCTTGTTGAGCCTCTGCTGTGGTTCAGTTTTCTGATCTCCCTTTAAACAGCAAAAAGAGGCCCTTTGGTGATAAGCTGCAACAAGTAACTAAAGAAAAAGCTGACGTGAAATTGTTTTGTTTTGTTTTGTTTTTTTCAGGTAGAAATCTTGACAGCACATCTCAATCCTCCCCCTCATCTTGACATTGAAACAAAACAAATGCAGAAATCTCAGCTCTGCTGAAGTCGGGGAGAATGCTGGTACCGACTTTGACAACATCAGGCTCCGTCCCTGCAGCTTCTGGTCTTTCCTCTTTGCTCTTGATCTGGAGCCATGGAGACCTAGATTGTTTTGCCAAGCTGAGAGGCACCTTTCAGGTACAGGATTTGGAGACATGTGTTACAGACTCCTCTTGGAGGGAGTGATTGTAAGTGTGGAAATGTGGAGCTTCAGGTCAGTGCAGGATGTCTGAGACAACTGACAGCTCTGATTGCCTAATTAGAGGGATTTGCTTGAAGACTCACCAGGAGGTTTGTAGCTGAGGTTACATATTGCATGCAGGCTATGACTGCATACAGGTTCCAGTCACCCAGAGAGAAATGACTAATGGGTTTTGTAACAGCTAGTTAAAAAGCTTTTGCTCTTGGCCACCAAAATACCTTGGGACAATCAGTTTCACTGGGTAAGCCTATGGGGAGAAATTATCTTTTGGTATTTCATCTTAATGTAGCAGGCAGATACATCTCCTTGGTATTGTGTGGAACAGTTACAAACATATGTGTCATCATCAACTTCTTTAATCTGCACCTGATCTTCAAAAACTTTATTATCCCCTTATTGTCCAATTTGGACATCCATTTCATCTGCACTCTCTGTTCCTGTAAGGATGAGTCAGATGCAGGTCACTTTTCAGGAATCCAACTTTCCAGCTCTGTTGTGAAGCTAATGCTTTTAAAATCCTGGCCCCCCCCTCCCCTCCTTCCCCCCTTCCCATCACATTACACCTGTGAATAACTTCTTTGGGTCAAATCTTCCACTGAATTCTTTTTGGCCATGTGCAACAAAGCCCTCTGATGGAAAACTGCATCTTTTACGATGTAACCTTGGCCCTTTGGCTTCATCTTTTCCCAGCCATGGCTCAGCCTTGGATTCTGACATTAGCGTGGATTTTCCTGACAAAGTAAGTTCTTGATAAAGGGAAGGGAACACACAAACACGCAGCTCAAAGCTGGCAGCTTCACAGACCTCATCCATTCAACAGAGCAGTGCAAATGACTCTCCTTATGACCTGTTCTGCAGAATCTCATGGCACGTCCTCCAGAAATGGGAGAAACAGATGTTGTTCTGCTCATTACCTGTACTCCCATTTCCCATGTGGGAACAGAATGTGAAGGGAATGGCTGGTAACAGTGCAGCATACCTTGCCCATCTGTCCTTACTCAGTATATGTAAATACATACGTGTATCTACAGATAGCTGCTATAGATGAGGTAGGTTAGACCTACGTTTGTATACGACATAAAATAAAGCAAGTTAAAAGCAGGAAACCAGGTTCCCCAGATAGTGGGGACCACTCCAGAAGCAAAACTGTTTGCTGTGTGCCTTGGCCTCTCTGTTGTCCATCCTCTGTAATGCAGTAAAAAGGCTTTAGGTAAGAATGAGGATCCCACCTGCCAGGCATGTTCTAAGCATGTCCAGAAAGACTGGTCCTGCTCCTGGTGATTTGGAACTAGCCCAGAGACAGAAAGGATGAGAAATTACCCCAGTTTATGGTGAGGAAGCAAAATGCTTGAGAGAATAAATGAGTATGGACAAAACAATGGCTCAGTGATATGTGTTGACTCAGACTTTGGAACACTGGATCTAGCCCTAAGAATTTCTGCTTGTGTTTTGCCTTTTCTGTTCCTCACCATGCCATGTAAACAAAACCCGAAGAAGGAGGGAGAACATGGTTAGCAAGTGTGCACTCCTCATTCTCTCAGCCCATATGGGGTGCAAACTCAGTTCTGAAGAAGCTAGAAAAGTATTAAAATTTTACTTTTAATAATAAATATGACTATGTGGAGTAATTAGAAAGATGTCAAGTGTTAGGCCATGAAGGGGTATCTTTCTAATGTTTCCACTGATATCAGTTCTTTTGGTTTGCCTCAAAATTAAAGTCGATATGGCCTAAATTAGCAGAACTGAGTTGCAAAACTGAAAAAGCTGTAGATCTTTTTTTTTTCTTTTCCATACTAGCATTCTCTATAAAGTTGGGTCAATGGGTTTTTTCCTCTCATATTCATTAATATACATTTTAAATGCTTAATTTAGAAACGACCACAGTCCTTGATCACCCTCCTGTTTACATTTTGATGTTGCACTTGGAGCAAAGGGACCCCTTTTGTACTTCTTCTGCCTCCTCCACTCTCTGAGCTTTGTCACCCTCCTTCGGGATCTCTTTTCAAAAGATCAAGTGTAGAGAAAAGGCTTCAGATGCCATAAATTCTGCAGGAACCAGTGTTCATCAGAGAACAGCCTTCTTTAAGATCAATGTGTCTTCCTGAGGGAGCATTCAGTCCTTCAAAGTAAACAAGCTGAGAACATTAATTCAAATGCTTTTATACTAAATACATATACATGAATTAGCCTGTGTGTCTGCGATAAATAAGCATTATATAAGTGAGATTTAAAGCAAGCCACATGGGCAAAAAAAGCAGACTCTGCATATTTGCTAGGAACAAGCCAATTCCTATTGCTGATCTCCTGATGGCCAAGATAATTATGTTAAAGGGCTAAAAGGAAGTTCTCTTCACCTTTGTGAACAGATTGATCTGGGTGATCAGAATCTTTTCCTGAGAGGAAGAAGGCCATTATGCTGATCTGGTAGTCGAGATATTTTGCTAAATGTGCTGAATCCATGTTTTGCAGTCTGTTGTTGCTTAGGTTTAGAAACGTGGTCATTTCTTGGGGTGGGGAGAGAGGGAGATGAGCTTAACTCCATCTCAAGGAGGGAAGGTGTAGGTGATGGGTCTTTATTTCTTTCTGTGTCAGCCATTGAAAATTGTCACAGACTGTTGTCAGATATTTTAAGCAGGTTTGTAACCTACTGGTCCTCCCTGAGATGGGTGAATTGCAGAGCTGTAATGGCACTGCAGGAGCCTGGCAAAGATTTGGCATAAAGTGGCGGTGAGTGGTTTGATACTTTCATGATTCTGATACCATCTTCCTTCCTTCCAGTGCCACAGGGTACCAGAGAAAAATGGGCTTACTGGTGATAGGATCCATGGAAATTCAGGAAAATTAAGATGGTCCTGTATGGACAATTTTTGCCTCTTTATGATCAGGATAGCTCCTGTCCCTTCGTGAAATCAGTCTCTTGCAACCCTGGAGGAGGTAAGTGTCCCTGAAAACATTTGAGTCTCTAGGTTACTAACTCTGGAACTCTGGATAGTGGTTTTGAAAAGATTATGAATTATAAAAAGGCAGAGAAAACAGTAAAAACAAAAAAAAAAAGAGAGGAACATTGGAGAGGTTGATCATAGAGAAAATATTATTAATTATGAAACATTTGAGAAACATGTTAGGATAGCCAAGTGGAAGAAAGTGGAAGGAGAAAGAGTTAAAATGAGTATGGGAATTAGCAGAAAAATAGCCTTATGGTCATGAATTCATATGTGGCAGAGCAGGTTTGTTCAAAAGAGTCATTTATACGTTAGAAAACAGTCTGGCTGGTGGCTAAAGCATGGGACAGGGTGGGTGTTGTTTCATTTTTCAACACTGCTGTGGTCTGTGCCTTTGTAGTGTTTGGATGATTGGAGGATTTCCTCTTAACTCAGCAGGATGGAAAAAATCAAAGCCTTCAGCATGACTTGGCCAAACCTCCTGATAGTGCCAGGCATCACTACAGCAAAAACTTATCTCTGGGCCTGTGTGGATGCAGACTGAGAGTGTTGCAGACATCCTAGAGTACCAGCTTATTGATGTCCAAGAAAGTATGTATGTTTTTATTCCTTAATAGAGTTTAAGCCTTCTAAATACTTGATCAATTAGGTTTTATGCAGTACTTATACTGCATAATGGTGGTAAGCAAGCAGGTTCATATCACAGTGTGGTGTTTTGATTTACAGGAGGATGTAACTTCCGTGCCCTTAGGCAGGGGTGAGTCCACCTATTTTTCTGGGCACATTTTCCTGCTGAACCACATAATCTACATCCAGAAGCCTTGAGGGCTGTGACTAAAATGTATGAGTAGACAGCACTAGACTATGGAGTGCTTAAGGGCAGGCTTTGCTGTGTCACTAGTAGAAGAGAGATTTGTAAGGTGAGACACAGGACAGGCAGCTAAAAGGATGTAACTGGAAGTCATTCCTGCTATTCTTTGACCTCATGGTGTTGAAGGATGAGGTCCACTTTTTTATTCCAGAAAGACAGAGTTGCAAATAATTTTGGCAACTGATGTTGCCTTCTCACAGGTCCAAAGGCTCCCGTACGTTACCCCAGCTAGCCACTGAAATGGACTTTCCATTCATCTTGCTCTTTACCTGTAAACTAATGGGCTGAAATCTCCAAGTAGTTTTTTTCTGGTCTTTTCAGTTTGAGGCCATAATTCTCTGAAAGGAAGACTAAGTGAATGTGAAACTACCAGCCAAAAGGGTCAGTTTTCATGTGGACATTATGGTCCTGACATATAACAGGCCTGCTGTGACATATTCCTTGGTCTTGAGCGGCTCTACAATATTTATCTGCATTTTGTTCATGGCCTTCCATCTCCCAGACCCCTCTGTGCTGCCTGCTGTAATGGGGATAATAAAAACTCCTAAGATATTTCCCAGGGTGTCTGACACAGAAGCCACAGAATTATCTCCATCAGCCTCATTTAACGCTGTTGGAATTGGTCTGTCTGTTTAGGATTGTGCTCACTCTGTTCCTCAGTATATGTTTGACATCGGTGTTCCTCTGAAGAGTGTACAGCCGTGTGTACAGAATATGCAGAGTATCAATTCAGAATAAAGTCAGCTTGATTATATATATTTCAATAATTATTTGCAGCATTGTAAATGACTAGGAGGTGATGTTTGACTAGTTTTTGGACTTACTGGAGGGGCATATTTTCCATGTGTATATCTGGGAGGTCACTTGCTGAATTACTCTCCTGCAAATAAACTTGGACAGGACTCAGAATAAAGCAAAAATGTCCAAACAACCTGGAAGAGAGGTGCCTCATGCAGAACACATTGTGCAGTTTAAGTGGATATGTCTCCCTGAGCAGTGCATCATAATTTGTCCTTTCATTAACTCTAGCTTTTGTGCTCGAGTCATTGTTCCACTTCAGTGAAAGCTGCAATTCTCCTCCTTCTTCCCAAATCGAATTCTGATCCAAAGCCTCCTGTAAGCAACGCAAAGATTCTTACCGACTTCAGGTTTTATGAATCAGACCTTAGTGGGTTTTTAAGACAGAGAGAAATGCAGTTATAGCATTTCCATCCCACTCTTTACTCTTTTTCTTGGCATTTCTCATTATGAGTTCTCAGTTCTTGCAGGTTCTTTTCTGATGTGAATTTTTCATTTGAAAGGAAGGATTCCCTGTACTCCATACCATGTGGACCACATGTCCATATGGGTGAGTATTGACTCGGAAGGCCAGCTCTACCTGAGCAATGGGCAAATACAATACAAGCCACTTTTCTGGAAGCAGTGGAAGAGGTTAGGGTGGCTATAATTCGCTGCTAAAATTCTGTTCATCAGTCTTAGCAGAGTAGTGGGGTACTGGTACCAGTCCAGCCGAGAGAAAGTCAGGCTGCTAAAGGTGGAGAAAAAGAGACTTTAGTGTACTTGAGTGCGGAGCGGCGAGGGAAGACACGGTCAATCAGTGTGATTGATAAGTGAACTTTGTTTATTAGCTGTCAGTGCAGTACTTATATACAGTCACCTCATTAGTAGTCACACCTGCCCATCCTCTACTGGTTCAATCCACAGGGTCTCTTAGCATAACCCAACCCCTCTCGCGGTAACAGAAGGCTGCTACTTTCTCATTCCACACTATTCTATTATTGTACAACTTATCAGCTCAAGGTCATGCTATCCCTGTAAGTTTCTTGCAAGGATTGCAGCTGGGCTTAACAGGTTGCTTCAGATGATGCTTCTCTTAAAGGTACATGACCCTTGTCTTTTAGCCATTCTACAACACTTGAGAGCTTGATGACAACAGGACAATAGCTCTGAATTAGCTCTGGACAATGGTTCCCTCAAAACATAGCTTTTACATTTGGAAGCTGTGGGTACTTCACCACGGGTTGTGTTCAAGACCAGGTTGGATGGGGGCTTCAGCAAGCTGGTCTGGTGGGAGGTGTCCCTATGCATAGCAGGGGGATTGGAACCAGATGATCTTTAAGGTCCCTTCCAACCCAACCATTCCATGATTCTATGATTTTTCAATCTATAGGGGGCTGGAATTGTTCAGCCCTTCATGGTTGTGTGAGACTGACTGTTGCTCAGCAAATGGAACCTGTGAAATAAAATTGCAGCAAAGGGCTTTCTGCAACTTCTCATTCTGTTGTAATTCTGGTTGATTTAATTTGGCTCCTGCTGCAATTAAAGGTGGGGAAGACACAGCACAAGCAGGCAGGCAGCAATATAAGAAGTTAGCTTCAGAAAGAGATGGGGGGTGTATGAACAAGCAGAAGCTGGTACTAGAAAAGGTCAGCTACTTAAATGGCCTGATTTAAATAAGGCACACATCAGGCTGTACTGCCCCCAGAGGAGATTCCTTGTGTGAGTTTATGAACTCTGGGAAAGGGGCCAAGTTAGCCCTAATTATATTTTGTTTAATCAGCTATTTAAATAGCGAACTGTTTTCTTGGCTCTCTTCCCTGTTGAGATCACATCTTTATACTCTTGACCTTTTTATTTTATGCAAGAGGCTCTTTTATTGGTTTGGACCGTACCTCTGAACCCAAGTAAGTCAGCTGCTCTTAGCTTGCTCTGACATCACCTCTGTTCTTGAAGGAGAGAAATCCCAAGGTTATTTATTTCCCATGTTCTCAATATTAAAGAAATACAGATTTTCTTCTTTTTTTTTTTTTTTTTTTTTTTTATTCCCATTTTCACTTAACAAAATCAAGAAGGCCTCGTGAAATAAAGTGAAGTATGTTTAAGTATGTAACATAAGTAGATTTCCAGATGATATCAAGAACATTTTATAGTTTTGCTTTGAATAATGTTTGGAACAAAATACAGCTCAGCTATCTTCAACATATATGTTACTCCTCTCTTCCAAAGCTTCATTTAGCTGTAAATAAATGACAGGAGGGCAGAGGAATTAATTCTCTGAGATGCTAAGGCAGTGTGTTTCAGAGGACCATTCTCCACCATGAATACTGAGTTTCCTCGAAATTCAACAAGGTCTGGATGTATATTGGTTGAGGAATAGAAGACTGAACTGATGCTCATGCCTTTCCGCCTCTCCATTTGGAAGGAGCAAGACATGGGCCATATACAGCTTTATATCTAAAGAGCTAATATCATAGACACGAGCCTGGAACCTCCCTGATGATGGATAGAGACCTGCATGGTATCTGTGGTCATATGATAGTTATTGTTGTCATTTCCTTCAGAGCATTTCTAAGCATTTCAATTACTTCTCGAGAGCTTGGAAAACAATTTAATTACATTTGTGGACTTAACAAGAACAAGACACTATCAGGTCATCTCTAGGCACATGGAAGAGAAAAAGGTTATCAGGAGTAATCAACATGGATTTACCAAGGGGAAGTCATGCTTGACTAATCTAATAGCCTTCTATGATATTGTAACTGGATGGTTAGGTGCAGGGAGACCAGTAGATGTAGTCTATCTTGACCTTAGCAAGGCTTTTGACACGGTCTCCCATAGCATCCTGGTGGAGAAACTCAGGAAGTATGGGACAGAAGACCAGATAGTAAGTGGTTGGACAATAGAGTCCAAAGAGTGGTGGTCAATGGCGCCAAGTCCAGCTGGAGAGCTGTAACTAGTGGAGTCCACCAGGGATCAGTGCTGGGACATCCTTAACAATGTGTTCAACATCCTTATCANGAGGTTCCACCTTAACGTAAGGAGGAACTTCTTTACTGTAAGTGTCACAGAGTGCTGGAATGGGTTCCCCAGAGAGGTTGTGGAGTCTCCTTCTCTGGAGATTTTCAAAACCCATCTGGATGCATCCCTTTGTGACCTGTGCTAGATTATATATGGTCCTGCTCTGGCAGGGGGTTTGGACTTGAAGATCTCCGGGGTCCCTTTCAACCCCTGACACCCTGTGATACCTGTGTGAAATGGCAGCCAAGTGGATTTTAATAAGGAACATGCTGGCCTTCTATTTTATCTTCTATCTAGCCTTACTTCCCAAGCAGATGTGGAATTTTCAGCAGCTACCTTTTAGCTCTTTTGCCCTTGGCTGAAAGCAGCGTCTCTGGCTTTCTATCTTTGAAAGGAACATCCTCACACTTGAGTCCCTGAACCAGCCCCCTCCAAGAGAGAGTTCTGTCCTCTCACCTCAATTACGGTGTCTTTGTGGTTACAGAAATGTTGAAAATAGGGTTGTCAAAAAAAGTACTACTGATGCTGCAAAGACCTCTCTGACTGAACCCCACTCCCTCCCTCCCTGCAGTCCTCTCTGCACAGTTCAGGCAGGTCTGCTTTGTCTCTGTGAAGGCCATAGTTCAGATTGCTGTGCCCAGTTATGAGCTCCTCCCTGTACTCAGCAAATGGTGTGTGTTTAATCATCCCTGCAGCACTGACAGGATGTTGAAGGGATTGTTTTGTCTTTGTTCTGGCAGCAGGGTGGGATTCTGCTTGCTCAGGAGCAGGAGGCCACATGTTGGTTGTGCACCAAGGTGATGTATGTCCTGAGAAATACCCAGGCTTTCAAAGAGGTATGAGTATCACCATTTTACCTTTGGGACACTGATGTGGTTCCAGTGCAAATTCTGCTCTCTACTGTTGTCTCCTTTCTTCCTATTCCTCCTCTTGTTCTGATGTCCACCCAGGGGTGGCTTCTCAAGGAAAGTCAAGATTGTTCATGCAGTGTTGGTAAATGCATTTTTTTTCCTAAGGGAGAGGCCTGTAATTCCTTGGAACCAAGTGCATCTTCCCCCTTGCCCCTTACACAGCTCATTTGCCCTCGGGTCTGGAGGGGACGGACTGAATTTTAAATGTCAAATTGCACCGATATTTCCTTGTCGTATCTTGGCTTTAGAAGGAATATCTGAAAACAAAGGCAACTTGTGTCGGAGGGTCCCTGGGCAGGGGAGAGAAATGTCAGTAAAAATCTGCATCTGAAAACAACTGAGTTCCCCTTCTGCTGCACATTCCCCTTCAACGCCTCTGTCTCCCAGAGGGAAACTGCTCCACGCATCTGAGATTGTGAGAACCTAAATGAGTCAGACCTCTCTTTCCCTCTTTGGTAAGGTAGGGGAGGCTCCAGGATTAGTTATGCATCTGATTGTGCCTCTAATAAACGAAATGTAATTAAAAAGTAGAGCAGGGCCATTGCATTTTAACAGCTTGGAGCTTTCCCTGTGGAAGGATCATCAAATAGTGAAAGAATATGAAGAATCAGCTCCCCAGCACCTGCTGGGCAACCTCTGTCAAGATTAACAGCATCTCACCAGGTTATTAGAGTGAACGTGAATACTTTGGAGGCTCTGTGGGTAGTTATGGTATCACGTTTTATTATCTTCCACTGAAATGAAATTACTTATTGTAATTGCTTGTCAGTCACAGGCCAACAAATCTGACAAAGGAAAGCTTTTGTGCTGTGAATGGAGAGAAGGAGGCAGAAGAGAGAAGATGGACTGAGCAAAATTCTGCTCTGATTTTTTTGGTGGGGAGAGAAGGAAGTTGAGAAAATATAAGCAGAGAGAGAGAGAGGAAGAGCCTCTGCCTTGTGTAGTGAGGTGAGACAAACAATTCTGGCCAAATGACCTAAACTGAACAAGCATTTTTAAGAGGTGTGAAGGGAGTGAGCAAGCTAATCCAGGGTGGGGTGTTAGGCTGGGTGGAAGTGACTGCTCTGTGTGTAGTGTATCAGCCACAGCAGCTCAGCAGTTTCTTGATAACATTAAATATTATATCTCTCAGAGTCACTGCTGAAGTTTGGTGCCTGGGGGCCACCGGACAGCCGGAGGTGTAAGCTTTGCACATTGCAGAGATCAGAGTCAGACAAGAAAATGATCCATTTGTTTTGTTTGCTTTTGGATGGCTCAACCTTTTCTGTTAGACTTGGACTTCAAGGAGGGAGAACGGTGCCTGGGAACACAGGTGCTGGGAGCAACAGGGAGAGCAAGGGAGTGCTGCAGATATTTGGAAGTGAAGTTTACTGTACCAGCAGATAGATTCACTCTTTCAAGAAGAGGTCAATGAGCCAAGATTGCAGGACCCCAGTAATCATGCATGATCTGTTGTGGTGCAAGGGAGAGGTGTGTTTGGTTTAGGTGCAGGCAGTCAGTAGTTCCAGCCCTGCCAGGAGAGCAGAGCTCACTGCAGCTGTTGGGGCAAAGGTTGCCTTTTTCATCTGAAGAGCATCTCTCAGCTCTGCACCAGCAAAAGGCAAAGGGCTCTGTGGAGCGGCGAGGGAAGACGCAGTCGATCAATGTGATTGATAAGCGAACTTTGTTTATTAGCTGTCAGTGCAGTACTTATATACAGTCACCTCATTAGTAGTCACACCTGTCCATCCTCTATTGGTTCAATCCACAGGGTCTCTTAGCATAACCCAACCCCTCTCGCAGTAACAGAAGGCCGCTACTTTCTCATTCCACACTATTTTATTATTGTACAACTTATCAGCTCAAGGTCATGCTATCCCTGGAAGTTTCTTGCCAGGATTGCAGCTGGGCTTAACAGGTTGCTTCAGATGACATTTCTTTTAAAGGCACATGACCCTTGTCTTTTAGCCATTCTACAACAGGGCTCGAGGTGTAATTAAAATGCAAGTGTGCAACGGACAAGGCAAATGACCTCAATGTTTGCCTTGAAATTGATAAATCTGCTAAGTAACCATATTACTCGGCTGTTGGAAAGCATTGTAGTGAACCCTAATGAGGTGTGACCAAAAAATAAAAAAAATAGAGCAAAAACCCAAAAAAACCCAAAACAAAGCAAAACAAAACCTGACAGGCCCAGTGTCAAAATCTCCAAGTAAAAAGATGGCCTTGAAAGGTCTCTGTCTCTGTACAACCATAGCCAGCATCAGGAAACAGAGATGGGTAAGACCTCTGGAATAAGGCAATCATTCCCTACTTCTTCAATCTGCATGGGGTGTTTTTGGCATTTGCAGCTCCCAGTTCCAACTCAGAGGTATTGTATTTCCTTTTGCATCCACAGTGTTGATATTTCATCACTTTGGAGTCTCTGTATATTGTAGTGTCTGTAGCCTTCTGCAGTATCTGAAGGACATATCTCCCTTCATATATTCTGAACTTTTAACTTCCTGACTTCATTCGACACCTCCTCATTGCTGCTTCAGAAGAGACTGTGAGCAGCTGTTCTTTATGCTATGGCTCATGCTACACACAAAATGCTGACTCAGTGACCAGCTATGTCAAAAAATATTATAAGAAAAACATGGGTAATAGGAGCTCCTAGCTTCATCATGGGCATAGAAGCAAACCATAGCACTGAATATCACAGATCATGCTGGAAGTCTGACATCACATAGATCACCAGTCCAGATGGTTCGTCCATGCCACACTTGAAGGATGTAATCCTGCATTACATGAGCATGAATGTACTAAAAACTGTTCCAGAAGCAAATAAGTTCAGCTCTTTAATTATTGTTTTGTCTACTGTATCTAATTTCCTAGTGCATTTCCCTGTCTTGAGATAGTTTTTGTTATCTAATTGCTGTTAACAATTAGAGCTCAGCATTAATTAAACAGCTCAGTTTTTATTCTCAGACATTTTAGTTAAGATACCTTCAGGCTATTAGACTGGGATTTATTTTTTTTTTTTAAAGATGTCTTCATTAGAGCTTTAACTCTTATCTGAGAGAATTTTCTACTTCCTTTGTACTGCAACATCAACCAGGGTAGTATCAACTTTTCCTCCTCTCAACAGAAACTAAACTTCAGCATTTTATTAGAGAAATAAAGGATGCCTAGTGATAGAATTACAGCTCATACCTCTTGTTATTTTGGTTTCTGTCCTCCTGGCTAATTTTTGAATCATGAATAATAGTACAATATTTGCATAATTATTTTACAACTCAGTCTTAAAACTAGGTATATGCCATGCACTGGTGTTTGCAGCTGAGTTCTAGAGTTTAACAATATCACTTCCTCCTTTCAAGTTTATTCTGTGATGAAGCATCCAAAAGTGAACTGCTAATGATAACAATTGCAAATTTTGTTAATAGTAAAGGCAGGAGGTATCATTGTATTTGTTCAGACATTATATATAACTCAAAGTGAAAAGTGTCATTTAAAAACTCATATTTTGCTTCTGTCTTATGTGTGAGCTACAACAGACTCTTGGGAAAGTCATCTAATCTTCACTTACAGCAGAGGTGAATCCAGCATATTCCTCTGCTCCTGTAGTTAATTGTCGTCATCAATGGAAGTGTGAATCTTATTTTCAATCAGAGTCTGTGCATTTTCAGTTTTTGGTTCCTGAATCTTGTAATTTCTCTGCCTGATATATGTAAAGTGCCCTAACCTAATGGAAATTTAAACTTCCATAAAGATAATTATAGGTGCTCAAGTGTTATGTCCAATTTGAATTTCAAAATAGAAGTGATTAAAACTCCTCTGTAATCATTAGTGAGGGGGTTTGAACTGTTCTAGATTTTCATGATTTTAGAAGGTGGGATGCTTCTGTAGTGAGTTAATCAAGATCTTTCTCTAAGAAGTAGAGTTCTTTCTCTATGTCTCTTATCAGAAGATCTGACCAAATGAGTAAGGTCAGGTAGATTTTGAGCACTGTATGCTGGTTAGTGTGAAACAAGTGCTATGCTTTTCCAGGAAGGCAGGCTTTTATTATTGCTCCTTGTTATCTTCATTTCCTACTGGTCTTTGGCTACTAAACCTTTTGCTATAAGGTTTAATTTTTGAGTCATTTCAAACTGGATCAAGCATATAGCAATATGGACAACTTGTGAATGGTGGGTATTATCCTTTATAAGATGATCTGATAGACTCTATGCTGATGACCTGTCAGCTGTGCTGTGCATTACTTTTAGAGTCTTGGCCTAAGTTCGGTTTAAAGAAATTAGTAAGAACCTGTGTGGGGGGGACTGAGAGTGTAGAAAAGGGCCCAGATATTCTGCACTTAGCAGCAACAGTTATCTTACGAGTTCCCCAGATACCCCAAAGCTCCCTAGGTCTTGTGGCTCAGAAGCTAAAGGAAAAGAAAAAAATATGAAAGCAGCCACAGAATATAACCTTGCCTTGGTTTTCTCAATGTCAGGTGACAGAGGCCACCAAGAAGAAACAACTAGATCAGGTGAAATACTCCTGAATGCCACGGTCTGGTGATTTGCAAAAGTGAAAAATTCTCCTTCACATGGCACACCTACAAGTGTGTCATCTTCTCTTGGATGCCTTTAAATCCTTTAGCAAATGACTTCAGTTCCTTATTGATCACTTAAGCATGTTACCTAACACAAATTACAATTTATGTTTTTTTAGTTTCAGTCCTGCTATGACACGTACAGCTTGGCCACACAGTGGGATTCTTCTCCTAAGCACTCATGATTACTTACAGCTTTATCTCAGTTTTAACCTTCTCTTCAAGGTCTCAGAGTGCTTCTGGTCTTGACCTCTTTGAGGAGATTGTATCGGAATCATTAGTTAAATGTTAGCTTTGGCTTTGTTTACATGGGACAAATATCCAAACTACAAGGCTGGGTTGCGATTTCACCTCTCATTAACGTCAGCCTTTCTGTTCCTACCTTCTTCCCTTAGCAGACAAACATGTAATACAGTCAAACGTAAAAAGAGCGAGGCTGGGGTTCTAGCCCCTGTTTCGCCCACACACCATAACCAGGGCAGCCCTCACCATCACAGCCTGACCCTGTGGGCCTTTTTCAAGGCTCAGTGAAATCATCTGGGACGTTGGTTTAGAGTGATGAACTTGGCTTTTCATTGCTCATGAGGGTAAGGTTATTCATCTGCTTTGCAAAATAAAGTCCCCTGGATGGAAGTAATGACCAAGAGACATAATCCTATCCTGGTTCCCCAGTATAGCTTTCCTTATTTGAAAAGATTGATTAGATTCTTTTTTTTTTAAATATAATTTCCCTCAGAAATGAAATCGTAACCAAATACATTGTGATACAGATTTCAAGGCTCATTTCCTTGGTGGATAATCTTAAATCTCTATTGCTCTAATTCTTTAAGACTTTCAGAGTCAGTAAATTACAATTTAGTTTTTGCTCAGACTTTTTTTCCCCTGCAAAGTGTCTTCATAACAATGGGGCTGCAATAATATAATAATTGTGCAGTATTTTAAAATGACTCCTTAAATGTGCTTTACCTCACATGAAAGTGGTTTGATACAAGCAGTGTTCTATTTCAACACTGGTTAAAAGGGCATATTTAAAGCCCCTAGAAGCACAGCTGGCTTGGTTTGGTTTGGTTTCTTTTTCCAACCTAATCATATTAAATGTAATGTACAATGCTTTTCTGTAAAGCACGGTAGAATGTATTTATCATCAATTTAAGAGGTGCCTGAGGTGGTATTTAAAAAAAAGTAATTAAAAGTTGTTCTTTATAGAGGAGCCAGCCTGAAGCATAGATCCTCCTACACGTGTTTACATTTCTAAAGCTTGCCTACAAGAGATGCACGTACATCTCCAAAATACTCCAATCCACCTTGTTCATAATGATGGTTTATGGGGTTGGCAGAGCAGCAGAGCAGTGGGAGGCTGGTCTTAATGGGAAACACTCCAGATGTACTGGTTTGGTATTTATCATAAGGCTCCACTGTATTTTCCATCTTGAATCAGGAAATTTCACCTTGGAAAATGTGAGCATTTGTAAATAAGGCTCTTGAAGGCTACCCATCCCGTGGGTTTCAGGGGTTTGCTGTATCTCTGAAGCAAAATATGCAGCAGATGAGGCAGAAGCAGAGAGGAAAAGGCCAGACTGCAGAATAAGGTGATCTGCACAGATCTGAAAATGAAGCGGTACTTTGAATAACTGCATTTCTCATCTTGGTGCTTTTGGACATAGGCAAAGCATCTGCTCCCACTGCTTTGTGTAGTGTCTTCCTCCCTGAAGGTACTGAGAAACCATTGCTATCCTGTCAGCTGAGCACTTCATGGCCAGAAAAAAAAGATAAATAAACCAAATCATTCATAAGTGTGTAAAAAAGTAACTCCTGCTCTTGCAGGCAGCAGCCAGGGATTAAGAAACACATCCAGCTTTTTAATAGGACTTTCTGCTCTTTACTTGCCTGAAGATTTTTTTCTTTTTTTTTTTTTTTTTACTTTTGGTTTTTGCAAAGTGAGATTTTCTGGTTGAAAGTGTGTGTGACATGTTGATGCTGAGCACAGGAGCCATGACTGGGCTGTTTTCGGGCAGAAAATGCAAAGAATGCAGGAAATGAGGGAAATCAAATAGGAGTTCTATCTAAATTCTTTAGGTCTAGTGAGGGATCCTCTTTGAAGAGCAGTGTGAAAGGGAGCGAAATAAGAGCCAAAGAAGTCCAGCAGCCTTGAAATTGCTCCAGACTCCTCTTCCTGTTCCTGGGGTGCAAATGCTACATTTACACTGAATGGTGTTCTCTCTGAAAGGAAACTAAATGGGGCATGAACAGCAATTCAAGTCCCTGGAGAAATATAAGAAAACTAAATCAGATTGAGCATGCAGGAAAGAATTGTCAAAACCATCACAGGTGATAGAGTTATGGGAGAACAAGGAAGGACATAGACAAATGTGGGAAGGAGAAATAGACGCTGAGTGCTGTGAAGGCTCCTGCGTCAATCCAGTTGGGACCAAGGGCATCCTGACCTTCCCAAATAGGAAGGAAGCTGCTCAAGAGACTGATGGCTACTTGTCCTCAGTGTCTTCAAAAAACAAAGCTGAAAAAGACCTAGCTAGGAAAGAGTGAGGGCTGAATAATTCTGTCTCTTTACTGAATGAAGCGCCTAGCCCAGGATTTGCTTCTGCCAGGTAAAGAAGCAGATCAGCATATTTTTTGGTTACCGAGGGAATGAGATGTCACATGATGTCACACCGTCCATGAAATCCAGAAAATAGATGATTATAAATAGTCTGAACTGGGGGAAGAGCATCCTAAGGCAATCCTAAGGTATCCCGAGTGTTACCATTAATGGTATCTTTGGAAGAGAGGAATGCAGAGTAGAAAAAGCAGCTAGCCTCTCCTTGGGAAGCTGCTCAGAGATGACATTTTGAAGAAAATTACCAATAATTGAAAGAGACGTGAGACAATGAGCATGAAAAAGGAGCACCCTGTAGGTGTAGGCAAGCAGGTGCAATAATAAGAGTGGCAAATCCCTCTGCCTCTCCTCAGCTTCCTTCATCTGCATGTAAGTTAGAAGATAAATTGTTTAGAAGGGAATAAAGGACACACTGAATTAAAACCGAAGTAAGAAAGACTAGAAAAGCAATGCATGGGAAGGAAAATAAATTAAAAATACACCTGACTCCTGTTTTGTAAAGAACGAGATCCATCATCTAATATGCACTCCATGAGATGTATTAGAGATAGTCCTGGAGAAGAATCTCCAAGTTTTTAGCATAGTGTCTATGTTCAGAGCTGTCTGCAAGTCAGCAACTGTCTCTTGCAACCGCAGCCTACGAGTGTATGTGGGATGGATAATCTTTTCCATCTGAAATGGAATAAATTATATGAACTATTATTGGAATAGGAAGGGATTCCCAGGAAAAAAAAAAAAAGCATCTGGAATTAACTGCATTGATGTTCTATAGCTTTATGTCTCTCTTTCTCTTGCATGGCTCTAGAGAGTCTCCTCCAGATGGAGATTCACCAGAAAGACTGTTTTTTGAATCAACTTACAAAAGTTACATTTGGGAAAAAGAGAAAACACCCACAGACAAACCAAACAACCAACAACAAATCAAACAACCAGAGAAAACTAAAACAAATAGAAAAATCAACCAAACCAAACAATTAAAAATACCAACCAAACACACAAAAAACAACAACAAAAGCAAGCAACCAAAAACAACGAAACACAAAAGCAAGGAAGGCAGAGGGAGTTCTTCAGTTCTTGAGCAGCATTGGCTATGATGTGAAAACAGCTATTTATTCAAACTCAAGGCAAGAGAAGCTCAGAATCCAGGAAGGAAACAGCTGTTTTTTCTCTGCTTAGGACATAGCATGGAAAAGGTATAACAAAGGCAGAGAATATATATGATCCTTGCAGGATAAAGGTCTTGTCTCAGTCAACATTTACTCTCTGGATGAAGGAGATGAAATCATCCCAAATGTACATAGTGCTCTGTCTCTTCTTTATACCCTTTCCCAGAGGTGCAGTCTGAGGTGTTTCAACCTGCAATGGTGGTATTAGATTACAGAGTACAAGGATTTTCCTGTGCTTCCTGCCGTAGCAGAGAACAGCAGGCCATCGAGTAGGTTGTTGTGTGTGTGTTTATATACATATATATACACACACACACATATTGTGGACAAACTCCATAGTATCCACATGTAGTGCTGCTGAAAAGGGGCGTAAGAGATCCTGAATCCCTCTGATTATGTTCCTTGACCCAGACGGTTGATTGATTTATGAATGTGAAAAATCACAAGTCCACCAATGCCAGCCCAACAAGCAGTTTGTTCAGTTAAATGTAGAAGTGGTTCCAAATTACCAGTCTTTGTGTTTACAGGGATGTTTTTCTGTTAAATATTTATGTCAAATACACTGTCCTCTTCCAGAAAAAAATTCATCTGTCAGTGTGATTGAGAATAGCAGGGGACTCTTGCCATTAACTGTCAACTTGGTTAAGCAAATTTAGCAGTAAAGTTTTCCTAATACTTCAGTTTTTCATTATCAAAGTGGCAAGTAAAGGGTGATGAAATCCCACAGAACTTCTCCCTGGCTTTGCTGCTTCATTGCTGGGTTCTGAGAATTGCAGAATAGTCACGTGGAGCCCTCCAGCCACAGGACTCATGTAGGTTGTGTTCACCTGTTGCTTTTCTCTAGAACTGCTGGACTGAAAGTTATGAGAGCACAGTTAGAAGAAAGTTTTATATGCTTGCCAATAATCTATGAACCAAATGTTCTTTCAAGTAAATATTTTCTAGGTGTTTTAATACTCTTTCATTGTATTTGGACATGCAGGGCAGTACCTTGCTGCTTCTTTATTGCTGTAGCTATCCTGAAGGCAGAGTTGAATCCAGCAGTTTCTTGCTGATGTGATCCTCATGGAAAAAAAGGAGAGGGGAAAGGGTTGTTTCCAGAGTGGTTTCCAACATGTGTGTTGATTACAGGTATTTCAAGCAGATATTTGCAGTCAGTTTCCACCTGTTTATCCTAAATACCCAAGTAACAAGATGTCTATAAAGTAGCATTGTCTGTCTTTTAGACCATGACTCTGTGTGGTCTGCTGCCCTGGTGCTTAAATAAAGAGTAGGTCGTATCATTGTACTACAGAAAGAAAAGGGGATTTTGGCAAAGGCTGTGGCTTTCTTAAGAGCCTTGGAATTAACATCTTTAGTCCTTGTGTGTGTGTTTATATACATACCTTGTCAAATCTAAGTGAAGTTTTAGATACTTACAGATGCCTTTCAAAAATACCCCCAAACCTCTCTCTAAATATTGCCATGTTTGCTGCTCCCCCCTGGTAGAGCTACCCACAACTGTACCTGCCTGCACATCACTGTGTTTATTCCAAGAGGTCTCCAGGCTTTATCCAGAGGGAATGTGCCCAGAACAGGATGAAATATTTCAGAATGTGAACTGAGACATTTGAATTAGGGTGAATCAGACCAGGCAACAGGAATGACTTATACAAGATGGCTGACTGCTGTCTTTGCTGAGATCACTCAAACAGTGAATTTGGAAGTAACAGGGTAATAGGGAAATATATTCAGAATTAATGTATTCATATAAATATTGTACAGTAAATTATTTGCCAAATTGCATTCATTACTTTGCAGCAGAGGTCAAATAATGGAGAAAATGTATTTGTGAATAAATTATTCAACAATTAATGCAAAATGTAGCGGCTAAATTATTCACAGAGACTAATTCAACCAGTTCTAATTCATTTCCACTTTCAAAGTGTTTCTGGGTAGATCCACATGAGCATTTCAGCTGAGGTCACCAGTGCACCTTTGAAGTGAGTCTCCTGGTTGCTGGGACTTGTGCTGCTTCAGCTCCAGTTGCTAAACCACCTCACAGGGCTCCAGCAGGTTTTGGGGGAAGGTGGACTGGGAGAGCAGTGAATGTGCTCCCTCCATGATGTCTGAGGGTCAGTCCTTCTCTGTGCTGGAGTGACCACCCCAAAATCCACATGTGATGGGGTTGCTGCGTCCTCAGTGCTGGCTGCATCGCCCTGCAGATCTGTTTCTGTAGTGCCACGCTGCTGCCTGTACCAGGGTGTAGCCTGTGGGGATCCCACAGATGACAGCCGAGTCCCATAGGAAAGCTGAAGTTCTGCTGCTCCTTGTGGTATGGGATGGAGGAAGTGAAATGACAGCAACTTTGGATTGGTGGAAGAATGTTGCGCTGTTTCACTCAGCCCAGCACAGAGACACCAGCTGATAAGAAAGGTGGTTAATCTGGAGGAGAGCTGCTTTCAAGAGGGGTCCCAGAGAGCAAACTTGCTGTGATACCAGTACATGGCTCTTGCAGCCAGCAAAGACTCTCCACTCTTACACTCTGCAGGCTGCAGTTCCTGAATCTCAGCTAAGGCCTGTGTGGAGCCTGATAACTTGTGCTTAATGACATATATCCATAAAAGTGTCTGTTTTAGACTCAAAACCACAAATAACCTATTTCTTACCTGGATCATTTCTCCCAGCATTGACTACCCTGGCATTAACAAAAAATAAACCACAACTGCAAATTATTTATAAATTGAATTTGTTTTCAGGAATGACTTCACTGAAAGTTGCTTCTTATGCCACATTCTACTATCCCAAAGATTTTTTTAGTAATCCAACTCCCTTTTGCTTACAGATCTTAATATTCTTTTTCAGTCAGATAAGTGGTTTGATCTCTGTCAGCTTCAACTGCAAGATCATTTCTTAATCCCTCAAATCATGGATGTGCAGAAGAGACTGAAACTTCAGTTTGTCAGGTGTCTTCAAAGAGAAGGTAAGCAGACCTCCATGAAGTATGTAATTAGTGTTTGACTAATAACATAGATCTGGAATAATGTCACTTCTGCTCATTAGCATTTACTTTATTTTTTCCCAAGGCAGGCAATAAGCGGCACCATTTTGCAACGGCACCACGGCCAATTCCTTTGCAAAGGGCCCCCCCCGTGTTGGGGTGGTTTTGAGGGGCTGCCGTAATGCCAGTCACACTGATGGAAGTGCAGCAGGGAGATAAGAATTACATCTGTATTAAGGAGGTTAAGATGTCAGCAAAGCTGACCAAAAAAAGGCCATTTTCCATAGCTAATTGCAGTTTAGAATAGCAAAAAGTACAGCATACTTCCTGAGGTAAAAAATCAATGTGGAGAAACACTAAAGAGAAATGTGGTAAATTTGAGACCCCATGTTTCTGTGGTAAGCAAGCTGCTTGGCCAGTGGTGCTCCCTTGATGCTACGAGAAAGCCTCTGAGTAGATTTGTTCAGGGCAAACCCAGCTGGTGAGCGGGCAGAGGCATCTCAGAGGCCCACAGCACACATGAATTGCTGTCTTAAAGGTGGCTTTTGTTTGAATTTCATTGTGTGAAGTCAGGATTTCTGGGTGCATGTGCAGGATTGTGAGCAGGAGCAGAAGGTGGTGCAGAGCATCAAGGGCAGGTGCAGGAGCAGCAGGAGGTAATTCAAAAGCAGGAGGTGGTGCAAGTTCACAAAATGGGGCATGAGCACCAGGAAGTGGTGCAGAAGTGGCATGGAATCATAGAATGTGTTAGGTTGGAAGGGACATTTAAAGGTCATCTATTCCAACCCCCCCTGCAGTGAGCAGGGACATATTTAAGTAGATCAGGTCATGAGGGGGTGTGTGCAGGAGCAGGGGGCTGCAGGTGCAGCACAGCACAGCAGCCTGGCCCAGCTGGGCTGATGGCCTGATTGCCCAGGTGGATTCAGGTGTGCCTCTGGGAGGAGCCATTTCCAGAGCGGGCAGGGGAGAGAGAGAAAAGTCTGTGCCCCGAGCAACGTCTCTGTTGTGCTCATGCATTGGGGGTGCCTGGGGAGCTCCGTTCCCTCAGTGGGTGCCTGAGGGGAGCTCTGAGTAGGACTGCAAGTTGAGACTCCAAGAACCTCTGCCTTCCTCCCGCTTCTGTTGACCTGGATCATCACATCCACAAAGGATTTGGGTGTGGAAAGGGACGAATGTGCAGGTAGGTCAGCCACAAGACCAGCAGCCATCTCCTTACTGTGCAGTGTGAAGGCAGGGAGTTGAGTCCCTCTTTCCTGGTGGAAAGAGGCATAAAATGTCTTGGCACCCGGTCCTGCAGGATAGGGGGTACTCTGGGGTGAGGCAGCACTTGGAGGTTTTCTAAGGAGAGAAAGATAGGAGAAAAAAAGCTCTTACTTTTAAAGGGGCACTCTGGCAACCTACACCACTGTGGGCTGCTCTATTGTCGTTTTAGGGGCTGCTGTGAAGAAGTGAGAAATGGTGGGCTTCTCTCATGCAGTGTGTTAGAGATCAGAGGCCTGTGAGCAGACTGCCCACCCAGGATATAAAAAATATGCTTTCAGATCAGGTAAAAGTTTCTCTGATCCTGGTGGCTTCCTTCCTCAAGTAGTGAAGTGCAATGTTGTGTGGTTGTTGTCAGCAAACTTAATTTTCCTTCTCATTCTGTTTCAAACCAGCCTGCTAATGTTGCTTATAAGTGGAGGGGCAATGGACTCCTCCCAAAAAAATCAACATTTTAGCCTATCCATTTGCCAAATAGCCAGGTTTGTAAGTTCAGAAATGTTTGGAAACTGGCATCTCAATTTATGGTCTGTGATGAGGTGTTGCAGGCGTTCATTGATAGCTGCTTCCAGCACAGAAGAGACACGTCAAGGTGCACCAAAAATACCCAGACTTTCAGAACCTGAATCTGTGGTGGTTATTTGGATTTACTTTAGGAAGGTGGAGTTTAACACAGTCTTTGTTTGATAAAGTGGAAGTCTTCTGAAGTGAAGGAATGTTTTCCTCTTATTCTGTGTTTCAAGGACATAGTATTTTAAGATAATGGTTGTCTTTTATTATCCCCCAGTTTGTCGGGGCTTTTTTGGTTTGTTTGTTTTTTTTAACATTTTCTATTGCATATCACAACCAGAAATTTGGCACAGGTTATTTGTTCCGTTAACACAATTTCTTATTCCCACTGAACTAGAATCCTCAAATTTGCAGTATTCGTTTAAGCCTTCACAACATGCTGCTGAAGTGTAACGAATACATGGAAGCCTCAGCAGCAGACCCGGATGCCTTGCAAAATAATATTGAAAATTAACTAGCCCAGGCATAAAATGTACTCCTGCCCTTACCACGATCATATTGGTATTGATTGGGGGTGGGGTGAGGTGAGGGTGGATATTAACTGACTCTCAAAGAGTATGAAAGACATTATTTGTTTCCAGCAAGTGAGGTGCTGGAGCTTTCAACAGAAATCTGTGTTTCACGGTCTCCAAAGAGTGGCAGTGGGTGCTGCCGCCCAGCCCCTTCCTGCTTGTGGCCATGGGGTCCTGGGGTGAAGCTTTTCAGCAGGTGGGCCTGGCATGGGGGCTCGGTGCTCAGTGGTGCTGGAGCACCAGCACTTGCTCAGGATGTGCTGCTTTTCTCTGTGTTACTATGCAACAGCTACTTTAGCACCAACTTATGCGTGAAGTGCTTGAGCTCAAAAGCAGGTTATTGCAGCTTAATGAATTATTCTGCATTAGCTGAACAGTGTGTGCCTTTACCCGAAACATGAGAAATCCTCATTAGAGAAGGTCTCTGTTGTCAAGGTTTAAAGCAGTTTATTTGTTTTACTTGGTGTTTGCCACGTGTTGAGTGTCTGCCTGTGACCAACAAGAGGTGGCAGTGTTTCTGTGCGGCGGCTGGGTTGCCGTTGCTGGCTCTACATTCACCACCTTGTCTGACAGAAGGGCGTTCTGACTATGCAGAAATATACTACTTATAATCACCTCTCAGAATATTATGACAGACGATTAATAATCTGACAGCAAAGTAACTATTTCTAATGGCTTTAAACGAACTCTTTCTTTTGTCTTCGAACCAATCCTCGCTGTAATCTCTTTACTGCAATTAAAGCGTGAGTAGCTGAACATGTGCTGGCCTCGCTCTGCATTGGTGAGACCTGTGCTGGCAGGAGCAACGTGTCCAGCACCAAGACAAAAGTCTCGAGGCAAAACTGACCTGCCAGGGCACATAAATGTGGCAGCAACTTAGGTATAAAACATCTTAATTATCCTCAAAGCAGTATCAGTTTAGTTTTGGCTGTTGATTTTTATCTGGGGAGAGAATTACATGGGTCTGAGGATATACACTTGTTTTTAAGGAGGGACATTGAGGTTTGCGCGGCATACTCCAGAGGGCTGCTTCTCCTGTACACAGCATAAAACTTCATCCATATTCTGAGTATAAATAGTTTTCAAGGTGAACTTGGAGCATTCCCAGCAACTAAAATGACCTTTAGATGAGAATTTGCATAACTGACAACTGCTCGTTGGTATGAGCATCCTTGGTCAGGCTTATTCTGCTAGTCTGATTGTAGGTATAGGCTTCCTTACTCATGGTTTACACCTATTGCTGTTTTCATTTGAGACTCCAGACCCTGCTGTTACTAAAGTCCAGGGGAAAATGGTGTCTTAGCCTTAGATACAGTTGAAAAACAATTTTAAGAAGTCATTCTTTGCCTGTAAAGAAGGCTGTATAGCTTTCAGCTAAAACTATGGCTCTTTAGCAAGATACTGAACTGTACAATAAATTGTGTTGTGGGTTGTTTTTTTTTTCCTGTACTGTGTGACAACACACAGCGTGTGTATTTGGAGGGGGTTAATAGAATGTTTTGAATGATCATTGGTAAATGTTACATCGTGCATGGCTTAAATCCAGAATGTGACAGACATTGCAGCTGGCTGTGATTCAGGTAGGGAACATGAATGATTCACGAGGTTGGTAGAAGTGGAGTAAGTAATTCTTTCATCTTGATCATTTTCTCCCTGAAGCCAAATATCTCGCATATGGTGACAGCTTTGTAACATTGTGTGATGGCCGGTAAGGATAGGGGCAGCTTAGAAAAGACCTGCTAAAGCAAATTTGATGTGGATATAAGAGATGGAGCCTGTCTCTGTGTCTGTTTCTTTCTTTCTTTCCCCTTTTTCTTTCACTGGCTTTCTCCCTGGGTATGCAGGGAATTGTTAGGAATTAGCTGGCCCAGAATGCTAATATCTCTGCTTTGATAAGTCTGAGGGATGTTTTAATTAGGAAGAGGATGTAAAGACTTAGAAAAATGTAGTTATTCATGTAATTTGAAAAGCCTGGAGACAATCCTAAGGGCCAATAGCCCGAGGAAGAAATGCAGTTTATTTATCTGGGAAAATATAGCCAGATGTAGCTTCTATGTGGGTTTCTGATGTGGCTTTATTGGAAAATACCTGTGTGATTCCCTTTCAGTTGGCTAGTCTCCAGACAGAACAGCCCTAAAATGCATATAGCATGTTTTCAACTGCTGCTACCCTGGTCCTTCTCACTTGCTTTAACAATGCAGATAAAGAGAATCTTTACCTGAGCCAAACCCATAATCTAGTAGATGTGAGATGTAATCCATGGAGGAATCTCTGCAATTAGCTGGAGGAGAGAGGCTCACTTGTTACGCTTACGCTGTGGAACATTGGTACAATTCAGTGCCAGGAACTGAATCTTGCCAAAGAGGCTCTGCAGTGCCAAACTGGGCCATGCCAGCACACCAGGGCCTGGCCAGTCATATAATGGGAAGCACAGGCTCTGTGACAGCCCTGGCATAAGTGGGCAGAAGCTCCTTGTTCCTATGATCATGATCACCTCAGAATTGCTTCCAGACTCACTACTCCTGAAAGGATTGTTTAACATGGTTTACAATTGACTTTCTATGTGTTCCCCCGCCCCCTGTTCCCTTTTTTCCTT
>VWZY01002097.1:123802-168865 GCA_013399075.1 Chloroceryle aenea | reverse complement strand
CTCCTTCTCTTGTCTTCTACTCTTCTGGGGCCTAACTGCAGGTCATCAGCATAAGGCTTCCTCCAACTCACCTTCTCTGCATAAGAAAGAGGGGTTTTCTAGCCATTGCAACACATTGCCTTCTCTCTTGCCTGTGGTGAACTCATCAATACAATGATAAACTACTTGTATTAAACAACAGAAGAAGAATTTTGAGGCAATCAATAAATCATCTCCCTGCAGAGCAAATCAGTAAATGTGAACAGGGTAAGCTTTAAGCACTTCCAACCTCAGGAGCCACAGCATGTATGAGGTTTTGGTACAACACTGCTCAAGTCAGTGAACAGAATCCTGCAGGCTTCAAGGATACAGCAGTGGGAAGTGGGTCCCAAAATGTTCAGTGATAATAGTTACTTTTTTTTTTTCTGCTTAGACAAGCAAATGTAGTTATTCCCAATAATTTGCTTTCTGATGCTCATTAAGTTTTCCATTTTGAATATTTACAATTGCTTTCAGCGGTAACAACATCGAGAAATTTTGATATTTACTGTAATTACAAGATTTGTGAGTTTGTAATCCACAATTTTACATTTATTCCAAAAAATGTTGGTCATGTGATTTTAAAAGGATGACCAGAAACTTGGGTTCTGTTTTGTACGGGGAAAGGAATAGCAGAGGCAATGGCCTTTGAGGTTACTTTATTCTATTTTATTGTCTCTGGTCACAGAACTTTGTGTATTGGGATGAAAGCCAACCTTACTGGGAAGAAAGCAATGTTTCTCAGCAAATCCACCTGCAAGAAAGTCAAAAGCAATTACACTAGGTAAACAAGAAAGGATGTTGTAGATCTTGTCCTTTTTTCTAGCCTGGTACTAAATGCAAAGCTGATGGGATTATTTGATTTCACCCTTGCAAATCCTACTGCGTGTTATCTTTGCCGAACGACTTTTATGTAATCTTTAGTGTGCATAAATACATGTTAACAAAAAAGTGATGCGATGAAAGCAAAATGGCAAGCGTCAAAAGCAAAGCATTATCATGCAAACACCATGATACTAGGCTTATGATTTGTTTGTTGTTTTGGTGTTTTTGTTTGTGGGGAATTTTTGTGGTTTTTTTTTCGTGTTGGGTTGTTGTTTGGTTGGCTTTCTTCCCTGTGAAAGGTAAGCCCATTGGCTTGGATACTGTGGGAATTCATTATGCTCTTTCTTCAGAGTGCAGATTCCTAAAAAAGTCTACTGTGGTATGGAAGCTGGACACATGCTATGACTTTAAAAGACTGAAGACAGCTTTGTGTGGCTGAGATCATGATTTTCACCTGTCTACTTGCATTTCTTTTTTCTCCTGTTTTTTATCAGATACTGAGCAAACTGGAGAGGTTCTTACTTTGGAAGCTCCACCTCTGTTTTCTTGCATGTATTTGTCCTTAATGAGTCTTGTCACCATAAACGATCAAGCTCCCTGCCCCATAATGAAATGCATGTCTGTTTTAGAGGGTGTGATGAAAACTTTCATCAGAGTTTATCACCTTGTCTTCGGGGGGGGTCTTTGCAATCAGCAGTAGGAAAGGAAATGTGAAGAGCTGTGTAGCAATTAATGTTTCTCGGTTTCATGGCGGCTCCCACCCAGAGGGCCCATTGTCCCTCATTTCACATACCAGATGGTGCTGTGGCTTCTGTCCTCAAGTTTTGAGCCTCCCTAACACTCCTCATAGCTATTACCAAAGGAAGTAAATTACAACCTTTGGAATCAAATGCACAGGAGGGAACAGGTCATTTCTCACCTCTGCATTTCAGGGAGAGCAAAGTAATCCAAGAATTCAAAAACCAGTTAGAAACACTGATTCCATGCTGGCTAAGTCAGATGGGCTAACCATTGAAGAAGCATGCCCCTTTTCTGCTGTGTTCAGCTTCTTGTCTGCGACCTGCACTGTAATATGGTGGACATCTAACCTCTTCTTCAGTATCTGTTGCTGAGACACCAGCCTGTCCTCACCTTCCTTTATCTGATACCCCAGAGGTGTACCTAGGGTATGAGAGCATCTTCTTTCATGTAAAAGTTGAGGGAATGGCGCCTTAGATTGTCTTGTGTGTCTGAGTGCGAGTTTGCTTCTGTATTTATTGAGGTTGAAAGGCCCTCTCTTCCAGGTCTGATTGCACGTTCATCACTTGTTACCTAGTGGCATGCAGTTTGCTGTGTGGAGCAGCTGTACGGCTATCAGTAATATCTAGTGTAATTAGCATTTGAAGATAGGAACTCTGGAAACAGGCCAACCAAGTCCCAGTTTTGCATCTTAGGAAAGATAAAGAGGAGAATTGTGCATGTGTGAAATAATGTAACCTTAGGCTTGGGCAATTTTCTAATAATGGCATGATGGACCTTCTGCCGTAGGAATGGGTGGGGGGTGCAGGTCCACCTTCTACCTTTACAGTCAGGAAGAAATGTCGTGAGTATCTCGCTGCAGGAATGGCATCTCTGTGCTTGTGCAGTGTTCATACTGTTCATAACTGCACTGTGCAATTGCATTCCCATTCAGCCCTGGCTGACATTTAGACATCTTGCAATAGGAAATTCCATGAGGTGCCCACGTGCTGTGTAAAGTGGCATCTTTCATTTGTTTGACACTGGCATGCTGGTAATTTCATTGCTCGAACTCCTGTTTTCTGTATTATGAAGCAGTAGAAAAAGGAGAGGTGGATCATTTTCATATTATGTCCATCATAATCATAAATACTTTAATAAAATTGCTTATAACTGTACTATGAAGTGTGAATATAGATTTAATAGTGTTTTACAAAAGAACAAAAAAGGCTGTGTCTTTTTTTTAATTCTTTATGATGGTTTCAGAAGAGGAGAAAGGATTGGAGATGTAATGCTTCTTAACTTAATTGTATCTGGAATGGAGTTAGTGAGAACACTGTGGGTAAAATAACAATTCAGACAAAATGTTATTTTATCAAAGCTGGAGGGTTTTGCGGAGGCATATTTATTTCTAGGATCTTCTTGTAGGGGACTCTTGGGTTTGCGGCAGAAAGATGTGTTTTACACAGTGACCTCAGCTGCAAAGAACTTGTGTTAAAATCTTTTTTTCTTTTTTTTTCCCCTTCATCCTAACAACAACAACAAATCTTTAGAATTTGCAGTTCTGGGACTTTGCACATGGGATTTTTGCATTGCAGCTCTTCATACATGCTCTTTTAGCAAAAAGCACTCGTATCTCTCCTTTGTTTGGAAAATTTTAGCATCTACGTTGAAGTAACAGTTGTTGCCTTCTGCCCAAAGTACTTCATCTTCTCTGGATTTGCAGGGGAAGTCTTAGGAGGTCTGGGGGACGGCTGCAGCACATTCCCTGTATCTCAGGGGGGTGATTCAGTCAGTTGTTTATGAAGGTGTATTCCTACTGGTATTTGGTTTAAAGTATCACCGAGGGGACCAGTCACAATTTGGATTCAGTGGTACTACAAAAGCTGCAGAAAGGGGTGCCCTTTTTCTGAGGAACCTGAGTTGTGATGTAGAAAGTGCACGGGGAGGATGGAAATGCTCTTGTGGTTTTATAGAGGGGAAACAGAGATGTGTAATGATTATCTCAAGCTTGATGGGAGCCTGCAGTACAGTTAGGACTGCAGGTATGAGATGGCCCAAGGCTCAGAGGAGTCCTTCAGCCTCTCCTCAAGCCTAGGAACAACTCTGCCTCCCCCTTTCCCAGAGACAGCTAGGAGGTGCATCGCAGTGAGCCAAAGCGGGCTCTGTGTGCAGTAGATATTCCTTTTCTGTTTAGTGCTTTATTTCTTCATGTTAAATGAGGTAAGTGATGCTGACTCTTGTAAAGCTCCTAGTGAAATATACCTCCTAGGTTAGTAACAGTGGCCCTTTGTGTTCCATAAACCCTCTGAAGCATTAGGTCCCTATTTTGTTGGGTGCTTTGCAGATGAAGAGCTGAGTCTTACCACTGCCCTGGCTGAGCATGTGGTTTCAGAGCACAAGTGGAGGACAATGCAGACCCTCCACTCTTCTTGCTTGGGAGAGGACAAGGCAATGTAATGTAGTGATGCAAAATGATGAAGAAATCTTAGTTTACCACTTCTCATACCAGTTCATGGGAGTCTTTTTTAGGCAATTGCCACACAGTGGAACTGAGTACAACAGGGTATTATTAGCATGATAGTAAACTATGGCTATAATGCAAGTAATATTTCATATAATAAGGTGACTTAGTAATGCAATAAAATGAAAACACTCAATCATGAATCTCCAGCCTTTTTTCATCCCCAGGTAGTGTTATGCTTAGGTTCTTCCAAGATACATTTGTCTGTGAGCTCCCTTTCTGTGGACTACCAACAGCCTGGCACTTCTTCCTTCCTTACTCAACTCTGCAAGAGTTTGTCATTGACTTCAGGAAGACCAAAACTGCACCTTGTTCACTGGCACTGGTGGTTAGTGATGCTTAACAGATTTCAGAAATCCTTAAGTCTAGAAGGACTGTCAATGCGGTGGTGCTTCCAGACCAGGACCTAGTCTTCCTGTGATGCAGGGTTATGCCAAGTAAAGAAGCTCTTTGTGCTTTCAGCAAAGCTGGGAGATCAAGCAGCGGCTGTTTGTTACTGACCCCAAGATCTGTCTCTTGATGGAGTGAGGGACAACTTCACTGTCCCGTCGTTAATTTGTACTCTGCTCATGTTGCTCCGTGTGAAATTGTGCCCTGCTGCAGTTAGTGAGGCTGTTAGCGCTGATTATCAGACTTCAGCTCTGGCACTTTGAGGGTGGCTGAGATTTGTGTTTGTTTTTCATGCAGAGAGTTGAATGAACTGAGAGCTGGAAGGCAGGCCTGAAACCTGCTTCCTTCTTGCCTTTCTGTAGGCCTTAAGACAAGCAGCTCCTTCTGAAAATACCAGCTCTTTGGATTTGTTGGCTCTTTGCTTAACATGAAATAGCTCTGATTTAAGGGACATTGAAGCAGCTGGAGTCAGGTTGATTTTTAGACCTTTCTGAATTGTTTCCTGAATGTAATGTAAGTTGCAATGAAAAATTTACAGCAGTATGAGAACAGGCATTTCAAAATGTCAGACTGTGTCTGTAAATTGCTGTGTCTGGTAATAAACCCACTTGTCAAGTAACTGGCAATCGCAGCCTGCTGGTGAATCTGATTTTGCGGTGTGCTGTTTCATGAGTGAATCACAGACAGAGCAAAACTAGTGATTCTTTCTCATACTCTCAATAACTTTTTGAAAATTCAGGGGAAAGCAAGGAATTGTTAAGTTAAATGCCCCAGCTAGTTAAAAGCAACTCTAGAGACAAAATTTCAAAGCTATACAGTTAAGCACTTAAACTGGGCATTCTTTAAGCTAAGATTTGTTCTTCAAACCTGCTCCTTAGCAGGGTTATCTGCATAAGAAACTGTAGCCGACAAAATCATCCTTTAAATATTTGGTTTGCCATATATTGTTATCCTTGCTTTGAGAACACACATGTGGTGTGATATCCAGTGGGCTTTAATTCTTTCAGCTCAGCCATCTGATCTGAAGAGGAAAGCAAAATTATAGCCATAAAACTGTACCCTCTGATTCACCTTCCTGTTCTATTTAGGATTTTTGCAACCGGGATGAATAAACTCCACAGTCAGCGTTCAGATGGGCGGGTGTATAGTTAGCTCATTTCTCTGCACGTGTCCTCAGAACAAAGTAGTAAATCTGGCTATTTTTGAAAACACTTGAATGCAATATTGTAATTACACTTAAATACAAACATGCCAAAATAATTATGGTATGTGAGGTGAGTGAGACCGAAAGGCATTCTAGGAGTGCTACCTGTGAAGGTCATGCAGAAGTTCGTTGGACGTCAGATTGTATTAAACCACTGAAAAGATACCAGGGGTGCAAGGCCTCTGCATTGGTAATTACCCAAAATCTTGCCTGTGTTCTGTTAGTGTTTTCTATTCTCAGCAAGGTATCCCAAAATGGTAGCAAGGACACTTTGCAGTGGGGTTTGTTTTTAGTAACCAGTGGCATCCCCCAAAATGGTTAACTTGCAGAAAGTGCATGCCCTCTTCTCTGCTGTAATGGCTACTGATGCATGTGCACCTGAACTGCAAAAAGGTAAACCTTGACCCTGAAATTCAGCCAGCATCCTAAAAATATATTTGATCCAAAACCTTGCCCACCTTATGTGGGCTTTTGTTTAGTAGCTTTATTCTGATTTTTCAATTATTTTCTCCCCCTGTAATTTATTTTTTGCAAACTTTTGAGCTGAGTCTGGAAGAGGCTTCTCATCTCTACTTCATGAGGAAAGCCACAGCAAGCCCCTTGTCCCAAGCTGTGAGTCCTGATAGGTGTGCGTTAGCTACCAGTGGCTAGACAGAGTTGGCAACATGGTTTGAAGCGTTGTATTCGCCAAGTCTTTACCTGACTGGTGAATCTTACAGTGTGTATTACCTGATGGGGAGTGTTGCAGTATATATATACAGCATATATATATATGCAGTAAATGGTGGGGTTGCTGGCACTATATTTTCCAAATAATTTTTTTTGGCACATCTCGATCATGGAGATTTTTTTTGAGAAATTGCATGTCTTCTAGAGCATAATTTTATTTTTTTTTAGCCTCTAAATACCCCTTCCTATGGATGGTGCTGGTTTCTAGAGCTCTTGAAATTTCCATTAGCATTTCCATGGTAAAATCTTTGTAGGAGCAAGGAGAAAAGATTCCTTTTCTTTTTCTTTTGCATCCCATTTGGTAAGGAAACTGGATGTTTAACTGCATGTCAGTGGTTTTCTAGTGCTGTGAACTCCTCCTGTGCAGTGGAGGCAACTAAGCAAGTGGAGTATGAGAACATGCAGAAGATCTGGGATGGTGCAGAGACTTGATCCCACATCTCTGAGCCATAAGCAGGTTGTCCATGCTATTTGGGTGCTCCCTGAAAGGATGTTCATTTGGACAAGAGAAACATCAAGTTGTAGCAAGTACAGAAAACAGGCGCTGGGGCATTTAAGCAGATAGTATCTTGTGTAATTGTTAATTACAATATATCCACAGCCTAATAAAGAACCAGATTGAACAGAATTGGGAGACATGCCAGCTCACTGCTGTGCCAGAAATCAGCCTGGCATTTTAAACCCCATTTCGGTCATTCTTTTCCACTCGACAAAGCACTTCTACGTGTGTTTATGAAATGCTTTGTCGCTGTGGGATGTCACATGTCCTTGCCTTTGGTAGGCTCCTATCTGCTCTCCTGTAGGCAGTACTTAACTTGGTATGGTGTACAGCAGGATAGTGTTACCACAGCTGTATTGCTGCAGAAAATGATAAATCTGGTTTCTTTAGCAGTGTTATAAAAAACATTTTACACAGGTGATGTTCCTGAAGCTCAGTAATAGCACAAATGTATTGGGGATGTTTCTCAAGTATTTAATATTCTCATATATTCCCTCCCCCCATCTCCTCTCATCCCCTACTTGTACCTTCTAACAACTGGAACAGATGTGACACTGGAAGATAGATTTTTCCCTATTCATGGTAATCCAGGTGACTCAAAGGAAGCCTGGGAAATCACATAAGCTTCAGACATCTGAAGGTGCTGCAGGTTTTACTGAGAATGTGAACACCCTTGTGAAGCTGGTTTGGGTATTCGTAACAGGAGATTAATTAAATTAGCAGAGCTGGGAAATGCAGCCACAGCTGAAGTAAGCTTATAACAGGCCATCCTGCTCACTCTTATGGGAAATCTCATGGGAGGCCAGGGATAAAGGAGAGTCATTCTATTAGGAAGCTTCTCTAGTGAAGCTGTTCATCTATCAACTAATTATGTTAGGTTTTTTAGCCTGGCCTGATAAGTGTCCATGGAACAGGGCTAGTTAGGAACTCACTGGGCTAGTGGAAAGGAAAGGTTAGAAAATGGTCAGTTTACCAGAACTATCCATAGAGAATATCTTAATGCTAACAGGTATGAATTGGCTGCTTCTCTTGTAAGTGACTCCTCTTTAATCCAGCTGAGAAACAGTACCAGGCTTTACTGGTGCAAGGGGACTTTCCTTGCTCTTTGACGTATAGTTCCTGTTCTACAAATCAATAAGATCCTGCAATATTTATGTGACATCTTGAAGCCCACTATACAAAAGCTCACTCCAGCAAGAAATATATGAAAATTCCCTCCACTTTGTCCATTAAAGCCTTCAGCTGGGAAATGTCAGCAAAGGACAGCTCAGCTGAAACAGGACCTGCAGTTTTTCTTGAACGAAAGAGCTATTGATGTTACAAAGTATTGATGCCTCCAGAAAGATGCAGTTAAAGAGCATTTTTAATTACTTTACAACATCAACCTCTGTGCCTGCAAATGAAATAATCATTTACATATGAGACTAACACAGAAATAATCAGCTCCTGCAGCAATTTCAAGCTGTAAAGAGTTGGTGAGAATCAGTGTTACTCTCCACTGAAGTGGCGCTGGGAAGGAAAAGGGGAAGTTTGTTTACATGGGTTTTATTGGTAGAGACCTAGATTTACTACAGCTTTGCTGTATGTTCTCATTAATGTTCTTGTTTTGGTCATCTTCTGTGCCTGCTACCTGGTTCCCACTTTAATTGTGTAAATGAATATTAACTGATGCTGATTCTGGTTGTTATTGAGACATCCCCACAAAAGAGGGGATGGGCAGAAACCCCTTCTCATCCTTGCGTTCTGCATATAACTTAGCTATTAGCTCTAATATTTTAAAGTGGTTTAAGACCTAGATCATCTTCAGCAATTAGCAAGTGAAATGCATCAATTGCAGAAGAGAGAGGTAATATTGCTGTTTGTTCTTTTCCTTATACTGTCATCTCAATTAAACATGATGGTGTTTCTTCAAAAGCTGCTGAACAGACTATTTTTAGAGAAAGAATCTGGCACAGCCCACTAATTAGAAGTTTTTTCCTTGCTGCTGCTAGCCACAGCCTTTTTTTTTTTTCTTTTTTAAACTTTAAGAGCCAAATAAATAAATATTGCTGAGCTCTTGCCTTTTTAATGTGAAGATCAAATCATTCCCATGAGGAGCTTCTGTCTCTTCTTGTACAGCTGTACTCCTTCATAATCAAGGGCCAGCATTTTAAAGTGTCTGGTAACATTAAGTACTTTAAATTCTGTGTGCTGTTTGACCTATTCAAAGGGGCTAGTGTTTGGGAAGTCTCGAGCCATCCGCCATTAACAGACCAGTTTCTTTTAGATGGCTGCAGAAAATTCTCTGCCAAGCACTGCTAACTTAGTGATATTTTAAAACAAGAAAGATGGTATCTTCTGGAAATTATGACACCAGCTTGAATTTACCTTTGTTTTGGTCACAAAGCTGACTTCCAAAAGCAGATCATGCAGGGGGTGGAGCACATCCATGCTAGCCATGGTCAGTTTTGCCATAAACCTCTGAGGCATCTGGCAGTGATTTCAGTGGAGCAAGTTTTCTTTTAGACAGCTGACAGGCTGTTTCTCTGCCAGCAAGATTTTTACCTGGGGTAAATCCCTGCACTTCCATGAAAGTCATCAGAGCTGTGCTGATTTATGCAAGCTGAGCATCTGACCTTTGTAGTCCAACTTGCTGAATTCCTTGGCAGCACCTTAATTCTGAGGGGACACTTGGCAGCTGCAGAAGATGAGGGATATGGCTTATGCTCTGTCATAAAGTTCCCATAGCTTTCCAGGGAAAAGTCCTTAATTTCAGTCTATTTTAATATTTTATAATAGACGCAGTCTATCACTGCTGAGGCTTTTTCCTAGCCTCCTGCTATTTCAGTGCTAAAGAAATTGTGTCTCTTAAAGAGGCTTCTGATGTTATGGCCAAGACAGTTGAAGAAGTGAGGGGCACCTTTTTGACCTTGCATCTTGTACTGGTTTTTCTCTGTTTCCATGTTAAATTCTCTGCCTGTTGTGTTAAGGTAAGCAGCTTCAGGGAAATTTCAAGAAAATCAAGATTTTCTTCCCCCTCTTTTAAAACAGAAAGGCTCTTGAAGCTTCTGAGTCTGCAGATGAGAGCACTGCTGGGAATTTGAGTGCATCATTGGCTTTATTAGAGCTAGTCCTGAAAGTAAATTTATTTAGGTATGTTAGTGTTTGCAAAGGGCAGTTTTAATCCTGGAAGTCATCACGAAGAGGGAGAGGGTTTCCCAAGAATTTTGAGAGATAGGAATGAGCCCATAACAAGTACACCTCTAAGTGGTTTAGAAATTTGCAATCTTGCTTTAGCGTTAGCACACCTTCAGAAGAGTGAGCTTCCTGTGCACTGTGTCTGACAGCACTTAACACAGGACCCTGTTAAACGTGGCTGGGAGGAGCTGACTGAAAATGTCAGCTCAAAAAACATACATACTCCTTTCAGTCTGGGTGTTGCTGTCATAAATGTGGATGATGGGAGTCTCTACAGCTGTCAGTGTAAGGCCAGTCCAACGGGGCTATGTCTGGTGTCTGTCATGAGTCACGTTGCTTAATTTTTTTTGTCAGGACTTTTTTATTCACTTGTATTTTAGTTTGGTATGCCAAACAATGTAATATATTTAATTGATTATTAATAAAAAAAAAAAAACACCAAACAAAAAACAACAAACAAACCCAAACCTTGGACAGTGATGTGTTTTAAGTGATTCTGAACAGTGAGATATAGCAAAAGCAGGGTAGTTGATGACTAAGATACTTATTCTTCTGGGTCATGGCGTTAATTTCTTGGGAGTTATATGTGGGATGAAATAAAGCAGGTGTTTAGTCCATTTTGATAAGGAAACATTGGCTTTAGTCTATGAATACAATAAAATCAATAAGCTCGACAAAGCCGTGAGTCGGAGAGTTGGCTGAATCCCACAGCTCCATTTGCAAAATAATAGTTGCTCTCTACAACTGCCAGGAGGAGATTGTATCCTGGGTGTTGCCAGGGGCTCGCAAGAGAGTGTGGGAAGGCTGGTAACTGATGGAGCACACATTGGCAAACCATCTGGCATTGGGCAGCTGTGCAGCTTGGGTGGAGAAGACCTCTGAAAGGCACTGGTTACTTCAAAGCTAATGCAAACTTCAAGACATTAAGGGTAGTTCTGGGATGGGAGAAGGCTGTGAGTATTTCACAGAGATCTTCTGCGATGTTTTGTGTCCCTCTAAAGCCAGAAAGTGTGCAGGCTTTTACAGATTTTTTTTTTTTTACTATATTTATTTAAAGGTCCCTAGAAAATACAGAGGCAATTTTGAAGAAATGGGTGGTGATATCATTAGCTTCTGGAGCTGTTCCTGCCCTTTCTAGGGCAGGGAGGGAGGGAGTACAACTGAGGACTCCTCTCCAGATTTTTCCACAGAGGTATCTCTCCAGGAAGGCAGGGCTAGGTACAAGCTCTGCCAGCCACCTGGGGGCCCCAAAGAGCACAAGCAAGGGAGAAGGGCAGTTCTGGGGATCACCAGCGGTCATTTTAAAAGTCTGTGGTGCTTCACGAGGTCCAGCTGGTGCATCCATCCATGTAATAATAATGTAAGAGAAAGCACTCTGATCTGGTTATGGGTGGCCTGACCTACAGTTAGGGAACTCGGTACAGATAAAGTTCAGCTGCTTGAGATGATTATTGAGCTCCTTGGGAAGACAACAGCTGAGGGCTGACTTGGGTACTCCATTGACAATACATGTTATGACCTCAGTAGGACTCTCTGGTAAGGATGGATGCTGTGGGTAACTTGTAACAGGTCTCATCAGTTCTTCATTTAACTGGAGAAAACATTGCTTTTCACATCAACTGTAACTCTTGGCCTTTCTTCACCTGTCTTTGGTTTCTCTGCATGGCTGTTGTCCTTGTTTCTGCTGTGGTTTTGCCTGCTTTGCTATGCCAGGTGTACCAGTTCGGCCACTGAAAGGCCAGTTCTTCAGAAAGAATGCAGCTTTTCAGCATGGTGTGATGCCTGAAGGAGAGGTGTTCCAGATCCTGACACCTGGTCCATCCCTTGTACAGATCTGAGCATTGTGGTAATTTTTTTCCTACTGTAGTGGGAATTTCAGGCAAATTTCAGGGAATTTCAGGCAAACTACTCTTGAAGCACATAGGAGGTATTCTGATGCAGGGAATATTATAACAGCCCCTCTCTCCCTGTCCACAGTAAGACTTTGCCTCATGAATTCTCTGACTTTCACATAACATCTTCAAAGTGTGGATACAACTTCTTTGTTGCATTTTTGTTGGTGTGTGTTTTCTCCCTCCCCTCTCCCCCTTTCATAAAACTAGTGTGGATTCTGGGACACATCATGTATTCGTGTTTGTGAGCTTAACACTCGTGTTACTCCATGGACACCAAAAGCATTATTCTGGTTCGCTCTTGTGCAACTGGGAACAGCATCAAGCCTTTTATCTATAGTTGCCTTATGGGAGTCCTGTAAAAAAGAATTATTTTTTTTTTATATTGCTGTTCAGGGTCAAATTCTGGGATTTTTTTGTTGGCGTTGTTCCTTTCCTGACAACCCTAGGGACAGAGCATACAGACTGTTCAGAGCTGCTTGAAACAGTAGTGTAGGGTGAACACTTGGGACTGGGCCCAGCTGTGAGTGCTAGAAACATACATGTCCAGAGTTTCACATATCAGAAGGAGAACAGGTTTCATATGAGGTTGACTTAGTTTCTGTTTCTTACACCCCCAGTCCTGTGTGAGCATGTGTAGTTTTATTAAATGGACTATTTCATCTGTCATTTCTGATTTGGTGCATTCACATGCCTAGAGAAGTGTGCTTATGGAGCACACTCATAGCAGGGTTGTGAAACATGGTTGAGTAGGTGAGATGCCACATCTGCTTTCCTTCCAGCCCCTCTGTCACTGTGAATCGCTCCAAAGACATTTCCTGTTTTCCCTACCCTTGCATCTCTCATCGGGTAGGGTTTCTTTGCCTTTTTAAACATTTATTAGCCATTTTCCTTTTCAACAGGACTGCCTGAGGCTGGATGAAGTAGTAATACTGGGGACTCCTAATAAGAGGAGGTATCATAGCTACAAAATTATTTTGTGACAATAATATAACCTCATTCTAATTTATTTAAACCTTCTTCCTCTTTCCCTTGTCACCCACCTGCCCTCTTCTTAAAATCTCCACTATTTTCTTTACAGAACAGAATGTCTGTGATCTTGTCTCAAAACCAATTTCTTCTTTTGGGCAGCAGAGTATTAAGATTTCCCTTTGCATTTGCAGCAATAACATAATTAAATAAAGCAGTAATAATAACAATAATAATTCTGATATTTTGCTGTGATAATCTGATGGAAACTACTAGTAGTATGATCAGCATGGGGATGTCTCTTGCTGCTGGTAAACGTGCAAATAACACAGAGCTCTGGGATTTTGTTTATTTATTACAGTTTTCTCTTTTTTTTTAATTGTATGTTTTAGGAAATACAGAAAGAACCACTAGAAGACTTCAGTGCCTTTAATTTTTTTATTGTCCACCTTACTCAAGCCATAAAAATTGAATTCCAGACAGGTTCTTCCTGTCTGTCATGCTTGCTGGCTATTCATGGACCTCTGTGGCATGAGGTCTTAGGCACTGACATGCTGAAATTTGTAATGAACCACCATTACTTATGGATGGTCTGGCTGTTTTTTCCCTCACATACTTTTCAGGGGAGGATGGGCTGGAGTGACCTTGTCCAGCATGTACTTTTTGCTGCTGGAAAGGTAATTAAAAATGAGAACTGGTAAACAGAACTATGGCTGATTCTCAGTCATGTGGGAAAACAACCTCCACTTCTATGTCAGATTTCTTCCTGGATAGGGAGAATATGCACAAGCTCGAACTTAAGCTCAGCATGTATTGATGTATCTCCAGGCATTGTCAGCAAAGGTCTGTGGCATGAGAGGGGAAACATACCTTTCAGTGGGGTGGTGGGTTTGGGCAGTAGGAACCCAGGCAACTGCCTGGCACCCACCATCCTTCTGCCCCTGATCCTCCACCTGAGTGCCAGTGCTGTGAAAGTGGCAGTTTGGCCCTGTAATTAAATCTCGGCAACTGTGCAATGTTCAAGAGACTGTCCTCCTAGCTCATCAAAAACCCATCTCTCAAGAGAGATCCTATTAATTGCCCATGGAGATAAGCAGGAGGCATCTGTAGCAAGGCATGTTGAGCTTGCTGCCACAGCCCACTGGAACTGGATTCCAGAAGGCTGGCTGCTTTTAGTCGAGCTGATGTGTGGGGCCAGCAAAGACTCTGTAAGAAGCTGTAATTTGCACCTCCTAGCATGATGCCATGGTAATGGGATGGAATGTGGTGGCAGGATATTGACCTCTCACTGCCACAGTTGCTCTGGCATTGGAAATAAGCAACTGTTAACGTGGGGGTGGTGATTCTCTCATAAACAGGCAGCAGAGATGCTCGGATGCTGTTTTGTGACAATGAATAGATCACACTGAAAATAACAGATGCTGATTTCAATAAAATAATAGCATTCTGAGGCAATGATTTTCTGCAACTTCAAAGAGCTTTGCAGGCCCTGAATTAATAAGCTGTTGTTACTGTGGGCTATTGCTGAGCAGCACCCGTTTCATTGCTGGCTTTCAGCTTAGCCCCTGTTCTTCACTCAAGTTAACAGTAAACTGCTTTGTACAAAGGCAGTTAGAAAAAAATAAATCTTGTAGTGGCTTTTATGAATGGGCAAAACTCCAAATGGCAGGAGGTTTGAGATGCGTTGTCAACAAAATTATGTAGTCATCTGGCTGGTGGACAGCCCAGTCTGGTACTGAGCATAATGTACATATGTGCAATTAATGGAGAGGTCCTTTTCAAGCCTTTGCAGTTGGAGAGTGCTGATTGTTCTAGTCTTCTGGCTCAATCTGCATTCTCCCTACCTCTCTCAGTTGGGTGAATTTGTGTATTGAATTTTTTCCTTGCCCTGATTTGCTGTTCCAAGTTCTCTGAATCTTGAACACTCCCCAAAGAGCAATGAAAAGTTGAGATGCAAAATTGAACAGGACAGTGGACTGGAGAATACAGAATTACATTTATTTATTATTTCTCTGGTAACAGCATGGCAGCAAATGCATGTTTTTCTCCATTTCTACTTTTATATTAAGTTGGGAAAGGAACAGAAAACCCATTCTTTTGGGCTTAAGCTCTAAACATGCTGCAGGCTGAACAACTGTTGGGTAATTAAGTTGGTGGAAAAGCCTGGTAGAAGACAAACAGTTTAAAGCTGTGTATTGCTGCAGGAAAAGAAAAGCTTCAGTAAATATTTCCTTCCCCATGCACAACTTTACTCATCCTAGTGGTGTCAGAGCCCTCTATCCTCAGTGCCAATTGTTATCCAATACTAACACCCCATGGTTAGCTAGTCTCCACCTTTCAGGTAATGCCTTCTCCCAGAGCTGTTCTGCAATATAAAAATTGCATGTGTACAAATAGAGGGCACAGAAGATATTTTGGGTCATTAAGTAAAGCTTTTTGTTAATATAAGCTGTTTTTCAGTCTCTTCCTGGATGTGATACTTTCTGACCCCCCGGGAGGCTGTTGCAGATCCTCACTGCTGCAAGGGTCAGGAGATGGTTTCCCCTTTCTTTCTTAAGCAGGTGCTATGTCCTCCCTTCCCTAAATGGTGATGTGATTTACAAGAGGATCTGGGATCAGAATGAACTCATTACCCCTTACTTCAGTGCTTTAAAAGGTCTCATCCTTCTTGTTATTGTTACTGAAAGATCTTTTATTATTTGTCCTAACTTCCTTCAGAGGATGTGATCTGGTTTGTTTGTTGCTCTTTATAGGGGGAGTGCTCCTCAGCAGCAGCAAACCCAGCATTACTGGCTTTCAAAAAGTAACAGGCATTTTTCTTTTCAGAGACCTGCAGATGGCACTGCCTTACTGGGCTATTTGAGTGCCCCTTGCCTGTCCCTGTGGTGGGCTGTGTGTCATCTTCAGTCAGAAAAGCTCTCCTTGCAGCTGGAGTAAATAGTTCAAAAGTTCTGTCTGTGGGATGTTTGTAGTTAACAATGAAAAATAACATGGAAATTGCCAAGAACCTTTCCCCTTACTCCTCTTCAGGTGGTTTTGTTTCCTGGATTTCTGTTCTTTTTGAGGTTTATCTTCAAAAGGTTTTTGACAACTTCTCTGTACAGCTATTTTTTTTTTCTCCCCCTGACATTTCCGTGTGCCAATTAAGTACCGAATTGGCTGCAGAGTTAATTGCCTCTTGCTAGAAGGACGCTGCTAGCAGAGACCAGGGGAGGGAGCTTTTTTGTCATCAGTGTTTCCCTGGAAGATTTTTCCTGGGGTAGAAATGCCCTCCTTGTGAAGAAATGGCAGCATCAAGGACATAGTGGGAGCAATGTATCTCAAGTTGTTGCATCTTTCCTATTGCTGTAGTTGCTTTGTTTGCATGTACTGTTCAGTTCCCACAGCTTTTCCTGAAAACTTGTGACAAAGCTAGGGACATATATTCCCACTATGCCAAAAGGAACAACTGCGGGCCTTGTGCTTGCATCTCCCTGCTCACCCTGTGGCTGCACCCTGCCCAGTGTGTAGTGACTGATGTGAGGTGTTTGTTATCTGGGGTGCCTGCAAAGACCATGGAAGCTGATGCCTGCAGCCAGTGGTGAGTGGCACTCCAGGGGTGGTGATTAAACCCTCCGAGACTTTTATCCCAGGCCTTCCGGCCCATTTGTACATTGTTGGCATGATTCAACCCCAGCCAGCAACTAAGGACTCCAAGCTGTTTGTTCCCTCCCCCTTTCTGGGTAGGATGGGGGAGAGGATCAGAAGGGTAACAGTGAGAAAACTCTTGGGTTCAGATGAAGACAGTTTAATAATAGGTAAAGCAAAACAAGGAATCCATTCAGCTCTTGCCATGGCAGGCAGGTATTCAGCCGTCTCCAGAAAGGCTGGGCTCCATCACATTACAGTTACAAACACCATCACTCTAAACATTCCCCTCCTCATTCTTTCCCCAGCTTTACACACTGAGCATGATGTCCTATGGTCTGGAATATCCCTTTGGTCAGCTGTGTCTCCTTCCATCTCCTTGTGCCCTCCCAGCCTGCTTGCGGGTGGGGTGAGGTGAGGAGCAAAAAAGACCTGACTCTGTAAACACTGCTTGGCAATAAGGAAGACATCCCTGTGTTATCAGCACTGTTTCCAGCACAAATCCAAAACATAGCCCCAGACCAGCTACTACGAAGAAAATTAACCCTTCCATGGCCAAAATTAGCACAGTTGTTTCCTGTCTTACATGGGCTAGAACACAGAGAGATCATGTTTTTTTTTCAAAACGTGCTGATGCTGCAAATTGCTGACAAGCAAATGGAAGTCTATTTGCTATGATTGCTCTCTCTGGGATTTCATGGCAGGTGAAACAATTTGTTTGCTATTGCAGTGTTTAACGGAGGCAGCAGTTATCATATGTGAAGGACCTGCCATATTTCCCAAGAGTCAAAGTAAAATTCAGCCACGGTGAGGTGTTTTCGGCTGCTCCCTCTACATAAATCCTCAGATACCTTGCTTCAAGGTCAATTGGGTATTTCATGCCTCATAAGTGGTTCACTTTGTCGTGTGACTGGGAAGCAGTGCTGCCCAGGCACATTAAATCTCTGATTTCACTCATTTTTTTCTGCATGGAAACACCTGAATTATGCTTTGCTTCATCACCAATATGACGAATCATGTATGCACACTAGCAGCTCTGGACAAGCTGCTTTCAGGATGATGTCCATAGGGAATTCCATTTTGTGATTGCAGGTGGAGAACTGCGACCCACAGATGAGTGTTTTTGTGTCTAGTGCCTGGTGTGGAATGGAGGTTTGAGATGTACCACCTACTTGGGCTGTGTTAGTGCCTGTCACTTGGAGTTATTTGAAAAGGAAGTTTTGTGTCTCTGCTGCCAACAGGCTTGACTGATCTGGCTTTCATGTTGAGAAGTTTAATCTGCAGCACGTATGGTAAAATTTCTGGTTTTGATGCTTCAACAGTTTTCTTGATTTGTAAATAGATTTTTTTGGTGTTCAGACCTCAGATTGGGAACAAAAGGGAAATAAATCCCTGGGCTTTGAAGAAAAGCCTGAAAGTCAATGAACAGTTCAAAATCCAGAAGGCAGGCAGGTGTAAACTCAAACAATATTTTAGTCTGAGTGTAGTTCTGATTGTGCAGCAAGACACGTTTTGCAATATGTAGTCACAAGTATTCAACAATGTGAGGACTGCTGGAGGGAACATACAGAGTCTAGGTTTCTGGCCTTGGTCCCCCAGAGAACGCAAGGTTCAGCAAATTAAGCTGTACATCAAATCTTTGTGATGAGTTTAAATAGCAAAACCATAATTCACATTACAGTATCAGTAGCATCCAATTATTAAAAAAAAAAAAGTCTGTTGCATGTGGGTCTCTTGTGCTCTTTTTTTTATTAGAGTTGGTCAGGAATTAGAAGTTAGGTTGCTCTTAAATAAATACTTTATTTCAAAGACTTGCTATGTCATTGCCAAATTTAGGTGTGTAGTGAGCTGTGTGTCCCTGCCACAGTGGATGTTTGCAGGATGCCAGGTCTATGCTCTTTCATAGGGCAATGACAGATTTTTCTGCAGGGAAAAGTACCTTCTCCAGAATAATTGCTATTAACTTTTTAATCCTCAAACAAAAACCCCTATGCTAACCCAGCTTAATTTTGAAATAGGTAACCTGTTACAACTGAAATCCCCTTTCTTTTGAACAAAAAGGTTGCCTTGTATGACATCTCTCACAGAAGACTTCAGTCTGACAGAGCTAATAACCAAACTGGGACTTCATCACATAATGGGAAAACTTTGACTAACAGTAGTAATCAATGAACACAGCCTACAGTTGTGTGGAGCCAAGTATTGGAAAACTTTTTAGTTACTGACGTCTTTCAAAACAAGACCTTCAGATACTTCTGTTATCTTATTTCTGGAATTTCTGAGCATTAGAATCCAGACATACAGAGGGAGGGTGACAGGTGAAAGACATTCAGAAATGTGAGCATGTGAAAATTTAGGGGTCCCGATGCCTTTAGTTCTGCTGCTTTCCTGACATTAATATCACTCATTCCATCTTTTTTGTACATCATCCAGGTCTTGTCCTTTCTGTGTTGTTCAGTGTGTATGTGAAATGCTGCAGCTCTGAGACTTGGGGCAGTTCACATGGACTCTGCAGCAAGTGCAAGCAGGTGTAGGTGCAGTCAGGGCAGCAGGACTCTGCCCACTGTCCTACAGACCCGTTCATAGTGAGCTCTGGGCTGCTCATTTGAGGATAGAGTTGCTCCACAGTGGTCAGTGTCGTATCCGCAGAAATAAGCGTGCCCGAGAGAATTTTCATTTTAATGCTTTATGTTGTTCCTTGTTTGGGGGAAATTTGGATGTCAGTAGATAGTAAAATGCTGACAATGCTGGTGTAGACACAGGTTTTCTCCCCTAGCTCTAAGATAAACTCAAGCAAAATAGCCTTTGAAGGGTAACTAGGGCCATGCTCCATTTATCTATCTACTTAAAAACTTGACTTACAAATGTGTTCTTATTAGATGCCTCTAAAAACTAGATTTTTTTATTTTTTATTTTTTGTAAACTACCTTTTGAAGTTATTGACTTACCAGCTCTGTCACTAAAGCAGAATTGAATCTAGCACCTCCTGATTCTTATCAACTGTTCCTGGTTGGCTACAGTGCATGATTGGTATTGATCTTGTGGGAATAAAACTAACCATGCTTTGGGTTTTGGATCTGGAAAGATAGTTATCTTTTCATCTGTAACTATCATTTTCTATAAAAGGAATATCTAGGTCTGTAAATTTTCGCTTCAGTTACACATTTTCTTATTTTCTATCAATGATTTTCATTGGAAATACTGAGCAAGAAGCAGGTTTTTTGTTGTACAACTTTCCAGTCTGCTCGTCTGGTAATGTTCCCAAGGGCTAATGGTTATCGATAGGTACAGCTCTGTAAGATGGAGAGGGCTGGAATCGTTTTACAGCCTAGGTCTTCATCATCTATCAAAACTGTATGATGATTAAGATTTTATTGCATATATATTTTACTTGTATATTGTATTTGGGTCAGATGCACAGCTGTTTAATGAGTCTATTGATTATCAGGTTTATGGACCTATCAGAAAGGGAGGAAAGCCATGAATGTAATAAATAAGCATTAGTATTTGTTCATCCTATGCCATGATGTTTTTTCAGATGTGTTTTCTGCATTGAACTCCATCTGAAAAAGAAAAATGTGCTTGGAACACTTCATTTTCCTCATTTTCCCTCTGATGCCAGGGCAGGAAGAAATGAGGCAGATACAGGGAAGAGTGACCAGATCCCTCCATGTGCCAGGTTTGTTCCAGTTGTACCTGGCAATCCTAAGTAATGGGATGTTTCAGGAATATCGTACAGCTTTGGTGGGATGTGACAAAAGGAGGCATCCAAGCGGCTTTCTTGAGCTGTTTCTTTGCTTCTAGCCTGGGAGAGTTTGGACTGGATGAGGTTGCTGCTCATGCTTGTAGAAGCATCATTCACCTCCCTTGAGTGCTGGGGCATGTCTCAGTGGTCATGTCATCCATGGGGTTTGTCTGCCTCACTTAAGCTGGTACAGCCTGCATCAAATCAGAAAGAGGTTTTTATCCTGGCACAATTCAGCAAAGCTCCGGAGCGTGAGTTTGTGATAAGATCAGTTTCAGATTAATGGGACCTGAGAGGTGCCGAAAGATGGATGGGGGTGTGGTGAGGGGAAAGAAATTGGTCATTCCCCTAAAGCACATTGCTGACCCGGGACTTCTGAAGTCCTTCTTAAAGCAAGAAAAGTAATCAAAAGTTAGCAACCTAAGAACACAGTGCTTTGAATATAAAGGTTATGAATGCTGTAGAGTGAAAAAAAGGCTGTTTTCTTCTCGTTTGGATGAGGAAATTACCAGAAATGTGCAGAATTTAACCCAGGGAGGGAAGTCTAGTGTTTGTTGCCCTTCGCTCTTGAGTTTTTGCAGCCTTAGTTTGAGTTTCATTTGAAATGCTTCAAGAGGAGCTGATCCCATGGAGCAAACTAAACATTCTGTGAAACATGTATTGATTTAATGGAATGGGTTTGTTTCATTTTCTTTTCAATAAGATATGCAATGCTTGATGTGGCTTTATGGTTATTGAGATATTAGTAAATAATACCCTATTTCAGAACTCATTCATGTAATTTCTAAATTCATGTATATGTAATAATAACTTTTTTACTTGTCTTATGCCACTTAAAGTGAATACAAATTTAAACACTGCCTCTCAAGATGCCAGAGCAATTTTGCTTGTTGATCTAAATGCTGTATATTGAGGGAGGGGAATCGTAGCTAGTGTAGGTTTGTGGTGTGTTGTGGTTTTTTTTTGTGTGTGTTGTTTGTTGGTTTTCCTTTTTATAAAAGAAAAAAAAAAACAACCCACAAAACTTTTTTTTCTGGAAAATTATTTAGAAAAGGGACCACAAAATTATCACTGAGAAGTCAGTGTCCTGCAAGAATTAATTTTTGACAGCATATTATGAAAAAAAATGATGAAGTGAATTACTTATCACAGAAAACAAAAGCACCTTCAACATGTGCTATTTTGTGGTTCAGATGAACTATTGTAAAATTGTCAGCACATCAGGAAGGGACTGGACATGTCCTGTAAATTCTCACTACTGAGGAGACAGTAACAATGGAAATAAAGGCAGGGCTCACAGTTTTCCGGGGTGCCTTTATACTCTGCATGATGCTGCAAGAGACTCTTAATGGTGGGCAAGTCTTGAAGGGGGGAGCTCTGTCTGGAGGGGGCTGTGATAAGAGTTTCAAAACACCTCTCTGAATTCTGCATTGCAAATTTCTTCAGTTTGTTTGTATGCACAGGGAGAGCTGGTAAACCAAGACAGAATAATCTGAATAATTGCCATGAATAGAAAAACATGCAGTGAGGGATTATAATGAGACATAGATGGTAAATTAGTGTGTGAGTTGCAAATGTTATCAAAAGGTTATCTTCAGCTGCTGGTGCAAGCATGCAGTGGAAATAACAGCACAGCTTCTAAAATGAGTGCTTATGCAGGAGAAATGGGGAAAAAGTATTGAGTTCCTGATTTTTCTGAGCTTTACACATGGACTTTGGGGACAACTTTCCCCACTTGAGAGGTTGGAATGATTGGAAGAAGACAAGGACTCTGTCTTGTTAAGAGAAATTCCAGAGGGGTGATACTGTGCTCTCTGTTGGTAGTATGTGCAGGTCATAGGTTGGTGAGTGCTGTGAACCTTTAAAGAGGTAACTTCATGTTTGTTTCCTTTCATTTTGGTGGAAGAACCAGCTCCTGGGGTAGGACTTAATTACATTTCTAGGTTTTCCTTCATCATCATGGATGTTAGAAACTACTTTTTGATAAAGTTTCCTAATCCTTTGGTTTAGGAGCTGAGGTTTCAAAACAGCATTAAATTTGTGGCAATCAGGACTGCTGACTATTGGCTGTGATCAGTTAGTATTCCTTCAGCCCCTATAAAGATCAACTTTACCTATGAGAGGACAGCACATAACTCATCATACAGTCTGATAAACCAAGGTGTGTCCCTGAACTGGAACATGAATACTGCAGGCAGTGAAAAAGCAGCTAGGAAATTTTCTTGGGAAAGGTGAGCTTTGCAGGGAGCTGTTGGCAGCTCACCTGGATATTCTGGTCTCCTAAGATGACTTCCATTTATGAGGTTGTGGCTACACGTGCCTGTGTTTCCACGTTCCCTAGACACTGCTTCTCTTGTGGCTTTTTTGCAGGATTGTTTCCCCAAGAAGCAATGCTTTTGGTTGATAGCTTGTGACTGAGTGTTTAAACCAGGTAGGCATACTTAGGGGAAAATATTAAGTGCTGTTTCAGCCACCTTTTTTTTTTTTTTTTCCCCTTTCAAAAAAAACCCAAACAAAAACAAATCAACAAACACACACACAAAAAAAACCAAGAGACACAAACTTCTGGAGTAAATAGCCTGCTGTGAGTTTAGAAGTTAGCATATTGACTCAGCCTTAGCAAGTCTTCATGTGGTTTCCAGCTTGGCTTAAATTCTTTTGCTGTCACTACCAGAGGACTTTATTTTCCAAGGGTGAGGTGTCCTTGGCCTGTCTCTCTGGCACTGTTTCTTCAGTAAATTAACAAACATTCACTGCAATTGTTGCCCAAGCCTCTAGCAAAGTGTTCTAGTAACCATTGCGGGGAGTCTTTCTCATGCTGTCCATGATTTTTTTCCATTGATTTGAGCAGAGTGGTGGCTGTAGATGGTGAAGACCACTTTCTGCACACAGTCTTGAAGTGCTGCCATCCATGCAGAGGTTAAACACTCAGCTGAAAGGCATATTCTTATCCTTAAGTTAGGCAGACAGTTTCCCTGATCCACTTTAATAAAGTTAGTATTTCCTTTTCACACAAGTATGCGGATCAAAACATTTCATTTCAGAGCAAATGGAATGTCAAGTGAAATGATTTGGTGGGGGGATTTTGTTCTGCAGAAAAAAAAAAAGTTTGATGCAGGACTTTTTATTTATTTTTTTTATTTTCACTCTGTATTTTTGATTCAGCAGTTGAACTGGAAAACCAATTGTTCCTACAGCCCCTGCATAGAGGGGGAATACTAATGCAGCTAGAACCATATCATTTTAATCTGAGCTTCTGATTTAGAGGTAGCACCGACGACTCTTTCAAGGTACACAAATGTCTAAATAACTTTTAAAGAAAGTGATAGAAATGCAAGTATTTGGATAATTGTCATTTGTTCATAGATTAATTGCATATAAAAACCAGGCAGAATTTGTACATTTTAAAATAGCAATGATGACATTTGATCCTGATCATTTAAATTAGTTTCTCAGACTCTATTATCTGACTTGATCATGATCACACACATAGCTCAGCTCACCCAATAAATGGTTGTCAGGCACTAAAATGAGGCATTTCTGCAAAATATGGTTTTAAGTCTCTGCAACAAATGGAGCCAAGAGACCAAGCTGGGATCAGTACCCTTCATGCTATCTTTGGGGTCAGAAGTGGGGCACTGGCCAGGAAAAGGATGAGGATGCTGAGGCAGCTGCTTAGTCAGGATTGTTGTGGGTAAGGGTAAAGCTGAGGCAAGGAGCAGTATGAGGTCATGGATTAGGGATAGAGTTGTAGGATGGGGCTGGTAGAGGTTAGTGTCCCAGACAGCATCAGGGTTGGCTATGTATAGATTTTACTGTTAGTTTTGTAATTGTTTTGTAATTATTACAAAGAAGCTGAAATACTAATTTATAGAAACCTGGTAACCTGAAGAGCTAGATGATGCAGCCTTGCAGCAACCCTGGAGCAGTGGGAGTCAGGAGTTATTAATCCAGACAACCCAGAGGCACAGGTCCACTTCAGTCAATGGCAAATTGATTTCAAAGTGTCCATGACTTCCTTACAAGTGCACAAATGTTTGTTTGGCCCTCTTTTACAGCTGCTTTGTGACTGGTTTAGAAGCTCCTCTCTTTGGGTTGTTAGTGTAAACTGGAGAGAGAGGATCCTTCAGATGGAGTTTAGGGCTGTGGTTCATTTCAGGAAGAAGCTAATTTCTGCCAACTGACAATGGAAGTAGCCTAAGAGAAAAGTATCATCNACTGCTGGCTCATACTCAGCTGGGTGTTGACCACATCCTTTTCTAACAGGCAGGTTTCCAGCCACTCCTTCCCAAGCTGGTAGCATTGTCTGGTGGTGTTGGTGCCCAAGTGAAGGACCCAGCACTTGGCTGTGTTAAACTTTGTACAATTGGCCTTGGCCAGGATTCAGCCTGTCCAGATCCCTCTTTAGAACCTCCCTACCCTTAAGCAGATCGACACTCCCACCCAGCTTGGTGTCATCTGCAAACTTGCTGAGGAAGCACTCAAACCCCTCAGCCAGATCATTGATGAAGATATTGAACAAGACTGGCCCCAAAGCTGAGCCCTGGGTAACACCAGTGGTGACTGGTCACCAACTGGGATTAACCCTATTTACTACAACTCTCTGGGCACAGCTAGACAGCCAGTTTTTAACACAGCAAAGAGTACACCTGTCTATGCCATGAGCTGCCAACTTCTCTAGCTTTCCAGGAACTTTCATGAACATTTTTACCACTGAAGGATGGAGCAGTCTCCTTGGGTTTCTAGTCAATATACTTGTGATTTTTATTGTTTTATTAAATGTTTTGCTGTGGGAGACTGCTTTGGATCTTCCCCAAAATGGAATTTGGTCTAAATCATAATGACCTTCCCTTCACATAGGTATTGAAGAGCTCTTTTTGTCCCAACTACTGATCTGGAATTTTAGAGCTGCCTTTAAGTTATGGCCCCAAAGCTGTGCAGAGGCCATGGTCTATCCTTAGCCTAGTTCCTGCTCATGTTTGTTAAATGCTTTTATCCCAGGGCCCAGCTGGTGGCCAGCTGCAGAAAGTGTCATTGCCAAGGGTCTGTCTAGCTTGGGTGTGGGTACCTGGTCTGACAGCACTTGCTTAGGCACTCGGTGTCCCTCCCAGGCTGGCTGTGACTTCAGTAAAGCTTCCATCTCTTCTTTTTCAGGAAATGAAAACCTGAGCAAATAAGTGAGCATAAAGAAGCTCAATTCTTGTTTTTCTTAGCATTTCCTAGCTCAAGTTGATCTGTATCTGAGGAAAGCATGTCACTCTCTTGGTGTCATAGACAGGTTTAGTTAATGGCTTGTAGGGGAAGCAATTCTGGTTTAAATTTTTCATCTGTGTCTAGAAATTCTTCTTCCAAAGCAACTATTTAAATTTTTGAAGGCAAATCCTGCTTGTAAGATGTACTTAATGTAGTATAACATTCCCAAGTGTAGCAAATGGCATTGTAGGCAGGTCTTCCTTAACTTACAAAAGGATCTTGTTCTTAAAACCCTTCGATTGCTGATTGTCAACATGGGAGGGGGAAAAAAATCTCTCAAAAATTTGCAGTGTATTTTAGAAGAATATTATGTCGTTTATAATGCTATGAAAGCCTTGTTATTAACTCGTGGGTAGTCTCCATTAAAATATTGTTATAGATCTTGTCTTAAAAAAAAAAATCCACTAGGAGTGATTACCTAACTCTGAGTATTTAGATGGTCCAGTGTAATTCCAGTTATAGTAGCAGCTCACTGTAATCCTGATACCATCACATGGATCTTAGTGACAGCATTCCAGCTCTTACACGAATGAAAAGTAAAATTTCAGCATTTCCAAAACTCTGAGCCCCTGGGAATTTCACCAGGCTCAGTGAGTTCAAAAGTTGGCATCTGTTGTTCCTAATTATTCCATAATAATTAGTGATGCAAATCCCACTTGGGGAGGATCTTCCCTGTGCTTTTAGAAACTAACAACAGAAGACAGAGCCCTCGGAGCTGAGGTTCAGTGCTCAGTAAGGTGATTATGCAGTTACCTTAGTAAGGATTAGAAAGAGCAAACCAGCTGCCTCTGCTGCTCCCGATAACACTAAAAAAGATATTTTCTACATGGTGTGATTTCCCCCCCCCATCCCCCCAAGACAAAATGGAAAGTATTATCTAATGCATCAGCAGTTTACAGATGAGCAAGTCTATATAGACTAAATAAAAATTATAAATTTTGTTTTTAAATACCCAGCTACCCCTAAAAGGTTTAATGTTTTACCATTAAAACATCTAACTAATTAGAATGATTTCAGATATAATGAATTTCTAGTTGATTGACAGAATTCCTCTGCTAATTCTGTTCTCAGTGATCTTTTCTCATATGATGTCTGTCAAAACTGGCCATGAGAAAGGATTTGGGGCCTCTGATTTCACTTTTTTCTGTGTTTATCTCAACTTGAATGTTGTTCTTGTAAGGCAGAAAATTGTAAACTTTTTTGTACAGGTACAGTAATTACAGGATACCTTAAAGATTGTGAATCATTCAGGAGAGGCTGTATACTGTCTAGCAACTGTTACCTTTGAACAGTACAGAGTCTGAATGGCATAAGTAACACTGAAGACCATGCATTTGGGATCCAGAAACAAACCAGACCAAAAATCCAACCAAAGCAAAACAAAAACCATGCTTCTGGTTGTTCCTGTTCATGAGAAGAGGTGGCTGTTATTCTGTGATACAACTTCCAGATGAGTATCTGCACTGTCCTGTCTCCAGTGTCACCAAGTATTTATCTTTTTTAGAAACAGCTGTTGGGCTTTCCAGTAGAGAGACATCGCTACTGCTGTTTGGTTGTGCCAGGCTGTTGCTCAAGACCCTTTTCTGTCTTTTCTTTTTTTTTTTTAATTGTCTTTCAGTAATATGTGAAGTCTGATGTCTGATTAGCCTCAGAAGCAATCAGCTGTCTGGGTTGTATCAGGGCAATTTCCTATTCATGAAATAACTTAAACATGCTTCTTATTCTCACAGATAGTTTAGTTCCAGTGTAGAATTTACCTCCACAATGTTTGACTCCAGCCTCCTGCTTGGAGCAGAACAGTCACCAACACTGGACCAAACTAGCACTGGCTTTCTCTATCTAGCTCTTGGATATCTCCAAGGGTGCACTTTCCACCATCTCCCCAGGTACCTGTTTCAGGTAGTGCACCGCTGTCTTGGTGAAACATTTTTCTAGTGTCCAGCTTTTATCTCCTAAGCTACATGTTGTGGCCACCATACCCTCTTTCACTGTCTGACGCTACCGGTAAGAGTTTGGCTCTGCAGTCCTCATGACTCAAGTATCTCTAGGCTCCTCTTTGTCAGGCTAAGCAAGCTCAGCTCCCTCAAGCTGTCTGTAGGTCTTGTACCCTGAACCCTTATCCCTGATTGCCCTCCCCTGGATTCTCTAGCTTCTGGGGATCCAAAACTGGGCACAGCATCACAGTGGCAGCCTTGCCAGCAGAGACATCATGTAGAGGATGATTATTGTATCCCTTCCGTCTCTTTTGGACAACCCACTCGGCGGTTTTCAGTGTTTATGATGGGACTCCACCACTGGGTCATGTGCAACTTTGTGTTTGCCACAACTATGGCTGCTTTTCAGCAGGGCAGCTACTCAGCTGTAGTGATGATGAATGGGGTTACTTTACCCCAACTGCCCAAGATTGTTTCCTTGTTAAACTTTGTGAGGTTTCTTTCAGCCCACTCCCCAAATTTCTCAAAGTCCCCTCACTTGAACCAAGATGGGATTAGATACAGGCACCACTAACGAGAAATGGGTCTCATTAGTTCTGCATTAATTTCTAGTGTGATGTGAATGAACCTGGTGTCTTTGAACAATGTTATGTGATACCATATATATGTATCCTAGTTGAGGAAGGGTAGCCATAGCCACCCACATACATGCAGAAATACACCCCATTTATTGTTACATAGGATGCAAGGGTTGACAAAATAGTGGGGCAAACATTTCTGATGCTTGTTTTAAACTTGTGGCTCATCATCCGCACTCCAAAATACATTACTGTTGAGCTGCAAATGTTCTGGCTATTGCCCTTGGCTTGTGTGAAGCAAATTTTAAGACTGTCTTTGTGTTTTATGAGCCATGCCACGTGAGGTATCTTCAGTAAAAAAAACTATACAAGAAGCTAATACCTGAAACAGAAACCATGCTGTTAATTTAAAAAAAAAGAAAGAAATGAAGAGGCCCCATTTCTGACTTACTGAAGTGACTGGACAATGTCTAACATTGTCTTGGGTAGCTTTTGAGCCATCCCTGTGAAAGCACCCAGACAACAATGAACATTGTTCAGACCTGTAGAGGTAAAAAACAGATGTAATTTCACTGAGTCAACATTTTCTGATAAAAGTAAAATGTGATCAGGAAATCCCTGACCTGATCTAAACTGTACCAAAGGTTTGGTCAATGTGTAAATTTTCTTCACTGCAGAGTTGTAAATCATGATTTTAGTATGGACGTTGAAAAATCCTGCTCTCCCAATGCAGAAACATTGCTGCCATCTCTTCCAGTTAATTTTCATCAACCTTCTCATAGTAGTTGTTGCTTTAAATTGCTTTCACCTATATTCCTGTGAATATTGGCTTGGTTTCTGTCTCTGGAGGTTGGTTGGGTTGTTTGACTGGGGGGTTGTGTGTTGTGGGGTTTTTTTTGTGTGTGTGTTTTTTTGTTTGTCTTTTTGGTTTTTAGTTTTGGTTTGAGCAATTTTTCTACCTTTAAAACTAAAGAGGAAAAAAAAATCTTTAAACCTGTTGGTTTATACTCCGTACAGTTCAAAGCACAACCAAAAAGAACAAATGATAGCTCTTCCCCCCACCCCTGGATATTCCAGACAATTTCAACTAGCTTTAGAACATTTAAATGTAGATACTGGTCTTGCATAATGTGGGCTACATCTTCATACCTCCTGTGGGAGTTGGATGACAGTATACTTTATATGTCATCTGCATCTTCTATGTCTTTACTGGACTAATGTTTTATTTCCACGTGTCAATACTGTGATGTTTTCCCTCTCTTCCTTGCTCTTGTTTGCTCCTGGCTATTTTGGTTGCATAATAAATTGCAAAGGTATTTATTAAAAAGGGCTTTTTCTTTCAAGATACTTGGTTCAGCTGTTCCTCTTCCCTGCTGTTGCTGTAGTAAAGTGCACTATCCCAATTAACCATTAAGCAGGGATGTAAATTGAGTTGCTGGACTAGCAGATAAATGAAACTGTCACATGTATAATTGCCAGGCAAAGTGGCTACAAGTTTAGCCATTTTCATTAGCTTATTATTGTAGCTTTCTATTGCTAAAATAATAAATCATTGTTTGTGTAGAAAGAGGTATATGCCACATGTGAGGAAGAACTATTGCATATGCAATAAGGTAGGCTGCTGGCAGATTTTTAAGCAGTGATTTTGTATAGGAGAGCTTTGCAAGGCTCCAGTGTGTGTGGACAGTATGTTTGAAGGAGATGCTGAGAACTGAGTGTAGGGTTCAGGGAAGCAATGGGCTGGTGCTCTACCAATGCTTTGTTTCCTGGTGTGCCTGAGACCGGCTCAGTAGCTCCACACAAAATCATTGTCTGTCTTGTCTGTTCAACTGTGAGGCAATTTCAGGACTGTATCTCACCGTGCACATATGGCATAGTTTGCATGGTGATTTACATTGGGATATAAGGTGGTGCCATGATCTAAGATACAGCAAATAACTTTAAAAAGCATTGGCAAGCTTTTCATTTTTTTCACTCTGAAATTAATTCTTCCTTAATGTTTTTTTCTCCATAAAAGAGAGTATATTTGATCATTCTGTTCTTGTATGACATTCAAGAGACTTATTGATATGCCAGGTGACTAGAACATATCTTCCACTTAAGTGAAATGAGAACAGTTTGGTACATGCTTTTGATGCATTTTTCAGATTACTCTGTGTAACTTTACCCTGTCTGTTATTGCAGGTATTTGGAGCACTCAGTAGCACTTGCTTTGGTATATCAACTGGGTGTTTTGATTAGTGAAAACTTCCATTTGGGGAAAACCCAAGATTAGAAATTCAAGTTTTATTAACAGTGCCTACAGCAGAAAGTCATTGCAGTTTCAAAAAGGTCTCAAGAGCCCAGGAAGCTATAAATCATTCAAGCTCGTTAGCCAGTTGCTTAAGCTCTTTTGTTTACTGTCTGAAAATTCTCTATTAAGAGGTATTTTATGCTATATAAGAATTTCCTACAACTCCTCACTGTTATGAAAAACAAATGCAGACCTTTCTAATTGTTTAGTCTGTTTTCACGAAGGAAACTTCTGAGATACCACTTAAAGGATATATATAGCACATCTCAAAAAAAAAAACCCAAATCAACCCCATTTGGTCATTTTTAGGCAAAGTTTATAAGACTATTCAGTCCCTCAGAGAAATAATAGGCAAGTGATGGAAGTCTCCTCTTTAGTAAATAAAACCACTGTAAGGGGTCTCTGGTTGGTCACTCAAATGTGCTGTCTGCTTCTAAAAATACTGTCTTATCAGTATGCTACTTATCAGCAGCATTGACAAAGGAATACTATCTCAGATTAAAATTCCTACTTTTAATTGGAGAACATCACATAGTGTAGGCTCTGAATAGGTCCCGCACAGTTACAGATCCAATTCAATATATGCAAGGTGTTTGATCTTTCTGCGATTTCCCAATATTGCATTTTTCCCCGAAATATTAGCAGATAAAGATAAAGCAATTTTAGCTATTCCTCAGTGACATCTTCTGTACCGATTTCAGGCTCTTCTTGAAATGCTAATATATCATCCTCAGTGCTGTACTCTTGCAGCCTGTTACCCAAGGGGATTCGGATTGCCTTCTTAGTAGCAGATTATTTCCTGATCACATTTCTCCTATTAGGGAACCCAAGTATTCAGCAAGAGACCAAAGCACAATGATCATTTTACAGTTTAGCTTCATCTAGTTATCTATTAGCAAGTCATATATTTCAAGTCATTTTAACTTTGATGAGAGAAAGTGCTCACCAAGACATTAATCACTCAATAGTTTGTATACAAAGCAAATTGCTGCCTCAAAGCATCTAAATAAAATACAGACTCTCTGTCTAAAAACCAGATATTCTTGCTATCAAGGTCACCAGACGATGTTTCGATGTTTCCAGATGCCTTCATGTGTCTACTTTGCTGGGCCATTTAATACCAATCTAGTGTTAGATTACCTTTCTGAAACTGCTAATAAAATCTGTTATATTACTGTGTTTAGCTGAGGCCCCAGGGCTTCAGAGATGAGATTCTATCCGCTGACAAATCATGGCTGGATAAAAACTCAAAGCAGATACTTTTCTGCATCAGGTGTGAAACACACTCTCATCCTAATCCTGCCAAATGATAGAGTAATGGAGGGATGTGTAAAAGGTTTGTTTATTCCACAGAAAAGATCTCATCTGGGGATGAGGACAGGGGAAATATATATCCCTGAGCTATATGCAATTGCAGGAAGACCAAAGTGGATGTAAAATGCTGTTTGGCATCCAGGGAATGCAGATTTCAAGGTCTGTTACACAGTACAGAATGGTAAAGGCTAAGGCCCTGTTTGTCTTCCCAGTGCTGCTAGTCTTGCTGGAGCAAGAAGTCCAATCACACCTCAGTGAAGAGGGGCTTGATAAAGAGATTTTTCAGCTGACATAAATCCATACAATTCTCTTACGTTCCAGTGTAATTATGGCTGTTAATTTTTGGGGGGCAAGTACTGCAAGAGTTCATAACTAAAATGGACCATGGAGAGCATCACTCCACATATAGCAACATGACTGGAAGACTGAGACTTTTCCAAGACTAAAGTGACCCATCAGAGCTTTGTGCACATGTCATTGATGGAGTTACTCTTGTATTTGTTGACCAAATCTCTTCACTCTCAACAGATGACAAATTGCAATTTATAATCATTGGTATTCTTGGAAGATTCCCCTGGAAAATATCTCACTACCTTTTGTGTAGGGTGCCTTTGAGGGTCTTTAATGTTTTGGATGGATAGTGCTGTCTGGTGCCCAGTGCCAACAATGCTATTTGGAAGGAAGGTTGAGTTTGATGTTTCACAGCATTGTATCTTGTGCAGCCCTTGAAATCTGGGCACTGAGAGTTGGAGAGAACTCCACCGCCTTGTACAGAAATTCAGGACACCACACCAGCTTTGTTCTCTTTGCAGTGCCACCTTAATCTGGAAACCAGCAGGAAATAAAGCCTTCTCTTTCTGCTTTCCAAGTAATGCATCCAATTCCTTCTTCAGATGGCAGCAGATAAACTACTCATCCAGACTTTCTTTCTAATTGCTGCTAAGAAATGAGAATTTCTAGAGCATGATTTAGATGTCTGCATTTGGAGGAGGTGGATGCACTGCTTCTGTTTGCCACCTGTGAAGGGAGGACAGGCTCTCCATGTCTAGTTCAGAGGTAGGCATATCACGTTAGCTAACTGAGATCCTGGTGCACGTGTTCAGCCCTTTCCCCTGCTGATTTTAGTAGTCCCTTCTAGAGAAAAAGGCCTCTTCTGAGTCAGACAGTGTGTGTTGTAGCAGCTGAGCGATGCCAAAATGCAAAGTCCAGCACAAGGATTTAATTTGTCCTCCAACTTGTGTCAGGTGATTCCCAGATTAAAACCTGCTTGTTTCCTAGCTTTGCTCTTATTGGAAGAAATGCTCCGGAATGCTATTCCCCAAGAAGCACTGAACTCTAGAGGGAGTGAATTGCCCTTTGCCAAGGGGGGCCCCAGACCTGGCAAGATGTTAGTTCCTTTTGGCCACTCCTAGGAGGAGACAGCCTTTCAAAAGCAAGTGTGGAAAGAAAAGCTGGGATTTAACCCTCACTTGTCTGCCCTTTCTGCAGCAAGGATTGACTCTGCACATGGCAGCCTTCTGTTCCTCTGGCTGTCCACCTACTGTCACCTCTCTTGGGACACTTTCCCTGGGTGACTAGATTTTAAGACTTAGCCCTTGCTCTGCATTTAATGGGAGAAAAAGGAAGAATGACTCGGGCACAAATTGAAAAGAAAAACCAAATAGCTTTGTTTATAGATGGGAAAGAAGTTAAAAGCTGGTCTAAAAAAAAATGGCTTGGAGATGAAACGATGATAAACTGGAAAGGAGCAAGCAGTCAGTAGACTGGATGGTCATTTTTTTGTTCTTGAAACCTCTTTGCTCTTGCGAATACCAGTGACCCTTGAAAGATCTCTTTGATTGATTGGATGACTCCAAAGTGGGGAACACAGTAGTGTATTTTTCATAGATCCTAGAGACAGGTTTGCAAGCACAGGCTCAGGAGCAGCTTGGATAGCTCTCTTCTAACCCTTTTGCACTGCTATTAGACATTCTGCAGGCTGCCAAAGCACAGGTAACAAAATTGAAGCTGAGGGAGGCCTAAAAGCCTCCCTCCATCAAGGACAGTGTCTGCTGTGTGAATTGTGAGGAAAGGTTTAGATACTGGCAGAGTCTTCTCTCCTGGAGGCAGGACAGTTGGGTAACTGGATTCTTCATAAATTTTCCTGTCATTCATCTGCCAGGATTATTTTTCAGAAAGGCCACTGTTCTGTCCAGGTACTCCCCTTTTGTAATTGAATGGTGATTTATTATCCAAGCAACAAAAATAATATATTACCTTGAAATTTATGAATGCATAATGATATGTAAGCCATAGTAATGAATCACTCCTTTCCCTCCCCTCCCTTCCTCATGTATATTGGGATGTTTATTTCCATATAAATTTCCACTTATTTATGTCCTTTGAAGTTCTCCTTCACAAAAGGGAATTCCCAAGTTAAGGTGTTGGAGAGTTTGAGATACCCGAGTTAAAGAACAAACAAACAAAAACCATGTGCCACCTTCCATCTTTTTACTTCCCCCTTTGTGCTCTCAATGCTTGCTCGCTCTCCTTATGCGAGGTATTGTTACCACATGTCTCTCCTGCATACACGTTTTTAACTCAGCTAACTATTTACTTAAGTAGAAGTTGGGGTGTGGAGCATTGCCCAAGTTTGAACACGGGCTAAGACAAACAGAGGTCCTCGACCACCTTGCTACTATCACATGCTGTGGCAACAACTGATGCAGAGTTGGAGAAGTGCTGGATCCCACGAAGGTTGTTCTGTGAGAGGTGCCCAAGGGGTAATCCCCAAGGACAGCAGCATTACATGCCTTAGAGTTTTTCTCTAGTCCATAGTCTTAGGTGTTGCTTATATTTGAGTAAAACCAAAGGAGACGAGGGTGTAACATAATCCAGACTCGAGTGGGACAAAAAAAAATCTGTTGTTAAACCCTTGAGGGAGCAGTGTTGGAGAGAGACTGAAACCTGTCATGAAGTAAAATGAACCTGGTGATGAACCTGCTCAAAGTAACTGCAAATGTATGTGCTGCATTCAGGTGCTGAACTTGGCTACCTTGTGCCTTCACTGTGAAGTTATTTTTTTCCACTCTGATGCATTACTCCATATAGACCCATTTGGAAGACAAGGTAGTCATGCAGAATGGGGCAGAGCCATTGCAAAGGAAGAAATCTATCTGAACTGGACTGAAAATGGTTTTAACTGGTTCAGTGGCATGGTCTTGGCCCCCAATGCTGCGCTCTAAAGATGGGGTGGATCGATAGTAATTCCATGATAGGTAGAAGTAACCATTTAAAACAGACCTGATTTCCCTGCCATACACTGCCCAAACCTCTGCCACTGCTTGCCAGGGAATCTTCTATCTAGGCTGACACCTATGTTTATTTTCTACAGTTATTTGCAAATGTTTGTGTGCCATTTATAAGCTTCCCCAGTTAGTAGAAATGTAGTTGGTGGGCTTGAAATGTAGATGGCAAAATGTGTTCTTTTAGGCTGGAGGTATCAAAAGAGCTTTGTGGTGCTGGAGACCCAGATCTACTGAAATTTGGAAGGAGCTGGCTCTCTAGCATGGGGAGACTTCACTGAAAATCCCAGGCTAGGCTATATTGTTATACTTGGTATATTCAGAGCATGTGAAAGAAAAAAAAAAGTAAGTCCATAAGAGCTGTAGGGAACCATCCTACAGTTTTGGCTGCTCTGTTAAAATCTCATAAGGCAAGACAGACACTGTAGCAGGCTTCATCTCTTTGGGGCTATAGCACGTGGTTCTGAAGGGATTAATAACCCCACTATATTTCAAGGAGTGCTTTAACAAGCTGGTATTGCAAAAGTGTCTCAGATACTGAGGAGGACTTTGGCCAGAAACAGACTGTTCTGTGCCTGGAATTGCACACACACAGGCGCTCTTAGCTTGCTCAAGACATAGCCAGTTGCTAGCAAAATGAAGATGTTACTGGAAAAAAACCACACTTTATACATCCTTGCAGGCTGCATTTGCATTTGAATGGGTTTTATTCTTTTCATGCTCATAAAAAGTGTTATATTAAATATTAATATGGTATTTTTCCTGTGTTACTGTACACTTTCTACACACCTGGAAATTAACTCCATTGTAACCACAATAACTCCCTAAAAGAGGACAAAAAGCCTGTTTGTACTAGTGGAAGAATATTGCAAAAGTAGATTGAAGAGTTTAATTTTTCCACCAATCTGCCAAATTCCTTGACTGACATCACTAAAGATACAGGCATGACTATCTTTCTGTTCCTTTGCTCGGCTGCATTTTAATAACAACAGGGCAGGCAGCACTTGGTAAAGCAAAGAGAAGGACCTGGTAAAAACCTGCTTAACAGCCTTATCTTAAGGAGCTTCACTTTCCAGAGGCAGTTCCAAATGAGTGCAAAAATTTTGCCTTGAGCTGCAGGGTGTGGTTGTCCCTGATTTTTCTGCAGGCTGCAGTGCGATGAGTATGCGTGTTGGGGTAGATGAGATGGGAGAAGGAGCACATGAACTCTCTTGCACAGGGTGCTGCCTTCACCTGCTCATTTATGTTGCCATGACCTCAAGGGCAGGCAGTTCCTGTGGGTTCTGATGCAGTTGCTTTTGCGTTTACACTTTGCTTGAGTGGAATTTGGTGCACTTTGCTTCCTGCTGCAATACCTGGAACTCTGATTGCTTTCAGTTCTTTCAGTATTAGCTTCTGGAATTTCCAAGCAAGATGTGAATAAGTGAATTTAAACTTGGATTTGGAGTGACACAGAAAAGGAAGAAGGACATTTTCCATAGGTATAACAGACTTTAGTCATATAGTACCTAAAACCACAGTAATTACATTTTAATGCTCTCAATATGAACTCCACTAAGGTATCTCAATTGCAGTCCATCATTAAACTGCTATTTTTTCGGAATGTTTGTCATGGAAATTCCATGTCAAACTTCAGATTTAAGTATGAAGCCTCTCTTCTTCTGAGGAAGGAACTGATTTGTTTAGGCTTGCTACACTTAACATTATGTCAAATTCTTCTTGACAGTTGTTAGTGATTAAAGAAAAACAGGAAAAAAAAAAGTCTTGCATGGTCCTGATTGATCCTACCATGTCTTGGGTACCAGCTGACTGATCTCTTACAGAGAATGGAAAAGCTGAGAGAACTGAGACCAACCCTGCCTGGTAAGACAAAAACTGCTGACTCAGCTAAGCCATGCGTTTGAATTGTACATGCTGAGGTAACAGACTGTGGTATTTACAAGACTTCCCTAAACACTTAAAATTCTTTTGTCCACGAAATAGATTTAAGTTAATTTATTTTGTTTGGAGGATAATTTAAGCAAGCTAGCATTTTGTTGACAGAATTGTGATGAAATTCATTTTGTCTGCATAGCTGATTGGACAGTTAGCTGAATGCATTCTCTCCACAGAATCAAGTATGTGCCAGGACTGTCAAACAGGGTTTCCTCCATGGTTTCAAGTGAGTTTGTCAACAAAATGAATACAAAATCCTTTTGTCTACAAAAATGAACTCAGGTGTTAATTGTTTGTCGATAGAGAGCCAAGCCAAATGATCATCTGTTGAACACTGATAAAAATGTATATGGTGATGTGTGGGTGTGTGTACATAAACAGACAGAGCCGTGTATGCTGATTTGTTGTTGGAGTCTGAACGCCACAAGCCAAGTGCCTGGCAAGGAACAGTGCCCAATCCAAGCTGGGACAAGGCATGGTCTGGATATCATGTTCATGTTGAGAGCATCACAAGAAATTAGCTGGTGCAGAAATACAAAACACAGGGTCTGGAAAGCTGTCAATATTGTTTCTAGCAGGGTTTCAAAGTCTCCCATTGTGGCTGTTAATTCCAGTTCTACTTGGTGTGGTACAAGCACACGTGGAGCATGGTGGTTCTCCTACCTTTAAGAATTGTGTCACAAATAGATGTGGTAGATGAGGAGTGAAGAGTGATGTGATGTATTCAGATCATGCTGGCTGGGAGCCGAGGCATAATAAAACAAACTCATTAGTCTGAAGTCCTATGGGGAAATACCTCTCAGAGACCAGAAGTAGATTTGAGTCTTCTGGACCACATAAATCAGTCCTCCTGGACAGACAGTAATTAAGGTGGTTCACCATGAGCCATGTGCCCATACAAGCTGGAAATTTCACTTAAACCTTGATTTTAAGCACAACTGAGTTCAGTTTTGAAGATAGCATCTAGGGTGTCAGTTCTGAGCACCTCTTGGGCACATAATGGAAAAAATGTTTTGTGTTTAATTCTGAAAATATCATTATTCTTTTGAAAAAGTCTTTTTAGTGTTAAATATCTGGAAAGGAACAAGAAAAAAGAAATACTCATTAAATAGGTCATAAAAATTGCAGAGAATATTTTTTTCCTTTTCCTACTCCTCCTTTGTGCTTTTAAGAGGGTTAAAGTCAATGGAGGGTAGGGAAAATAGGAAATAAAGCTGTGAAGAAATATGACAGTGTCATAGTGCAACATAAAAGTTCAGCCCTCTAATATGTTTTCATGTTCATTCAGGAGGAAACAACCAACCAATCTCCAAGTTCATTTATACTGTTTAAGGGCTTTCAGCTCTGCTAATTGTCAGAGTGAAAGGGAGAGAAAAGCAGTCCCTTTTCAGCCATTTTCTCTAAATATTCCAGTCACTGAGAGCATCCTGAGGTTAAGAAGAGGTACTCTGGGTATGGAGAGGCAAGGTTAAAGGCACAAAAGTTGTTTCTCCTAATGAAGTTCGTCATTTACAAGGGCATAATCATCTCTGTTTTCTGCAAGGGACCATTGACGTCAGGAGCACTCTGCAAGTTGCTGTTTTCACATTTCTTTGTAGAATGTGACCTTTCAGAGAAACGCAGCCCTACACCTGAGGGTTTAAGGCTGCTCAGGCATGGCACGCATCGCAGCAGCGCTGGCAGGAGCTCGGCTGATGGGTGGGGCTTTCCAGCTAAGGTTAGACACAAAGAGCAACTGGCCTCACTTATGTTTGAAGGTGACAACCCTGTTTGGGCTTGAGTGTCCATTGCTCTTTATTTTGTACTTCCAGAAGGTTTCCCTATAGGCTTTTGCTTTCTGGTGTGAGCAACAGGTCTGTGGGGCTGAGCAGGAGCAGCAATGGCACTTTTGCAGTTGGATAATACCATTTATTCATGCTTTTCTGGTTGAGCACAATATGCTGTGTCCTGCTAGGAGCCACAATTGCTCTTGCTGCAGAAGGTAAAGCAAATCAGACGTGTCAGACTCCCTTGTTGCTCACCAGTCGCTAATGACCGCAGCATATGTTGCTGCTTCCCAGGCCACTGGGAGCTCAGTGCATCTGTTACTCCTCCAGGAGCCAAGTCTCTGATTGGCAATACCGCTAATCCCCGTGCGCTTAGTCAGCAGAACCACGGTGGTGTGAGCTGGTCCCAGGCTAGCAGCAGTTTAGCTTGGGAGGCACCGTGATTGAGAGAGGGTGCTGGGAAACACAGGGAGAATCTGGCACCAACCGGGGACTGTGACAGGCTAATCTGTAACACCCGAATGATGTTAAGTGTCTCGCAGAAATCCCAGCCTAGAACTAAAATGGTTGCAAATCGTAGATGCTCTACTTACAGGGATTTATAAAACACTCACTAGGGGCTGCATGTGTAAATTGGCCAAGTAATTAAAAACTGCACTGCTAGTGCTGAGGGACCTCTCAGAAGCCAGGATTTTCAAAAGGATAAGATACCTATAGCGTGGAGTGTCGACAAGTATGGCCAGTATACTGTGTATGTAAACCATGGAAGACCACGTTTTTAAAAAGACCTGGTAAAAAAACCAAACTGACAAAAAAAGGGCTTTTTTGGTCACCTCTGTGATTCAGATACCTCTTGACTGTTTGTGAACCCACATATATGCATACTTGCCAGCAGTTCACACTGCATTTCCATTTTACCCTGAGGTCAAATCTGCAGTATATAGGCATTCAAAGTCAGACTTATTCATAGATCTGATTTTGCAGCCTAATAACTCTACAGCGCCAGGTTGAGGAGAGTAGGATTTTAAGGCAGGCAAAAGCAGGACACTTGGAAAAACAAACAAAAAAAAGTCTGTCTATAAGGAGGAGGGAAGAGTGTACCTGCTATTAAATTTATAGTGCCATACCATCTAATAAAAAAACCAAAATTTGAGCCACTACATGCTCTCTTTTGCNTCTAATAAAAAAAAAAAAAAATTTGAGCCACTAGAAAGGCCAAACCATGCTCTTTTGCCTACATACAATTTATTTGCTAATGTAGTTATTTCTGCTGCTGGCTTCAGCACAATCACTTCCTAAATTACTTGGTCTACATTACATCTCACTTTCTAGGAGAAACTGTGTCATTTTATTATGTTGAAGTGATGTAACAATCCTTTTCAGTATGTAAAATATCAGCTTCATTTAAAGCCCTAATAACTAAGTGTATGAATGACTTGTATGAATCCTTAGTAAGGTCTGTCTGCAAAGGTCGGATTATTTTGAGTGTAAACTGCATAAATGTCTTCTGGAACAACTGTGTGATATTTTGATATGAAGAGCATAAATAGCAGTAGCTATTCCACCAGTATCAAAAAAGAATCAAGATGTATGTGGTTTACAGCTTTTGAGTGAAGTAGAAAGCTATGAAGGATGGCTAGATCAACCTTGCTATGTGTCAGATATCAGAACTTGGTGCTGCTTGAGACATTTCATTTTCTCCAACAGAATCCCAAACTAATGGAGCTGTTGTTGTAATCTGTCAGGTAGCTAACATCTAAAGGGGGAGAGATACGTGACTCAGTGCAGCACTTGTTTGGAGCCGTCTCTTTAGTCACATCCAGGAAATCAAGAGTGTGGTGGGGCTCTCGTAATTCAAATGAAAATGAAATACAGTGTATGTATACTTCATAATCTATGCAGGCAACCATTTTAGATCTGTGCTGTAGAGCTTTTCTAGCCCTGAGATGAGTTTATGGGGTATTCCCCCCCCGGGGACTTGTGAGTGCAGAGAGGTTCACAGTACTACCCTGAACATGTTTGCTTAAAAGCATGGCTCAGTTACCCTGTCTGTCCTTGCAGAAGTCATGACAGGCTGAAGAGATGGTCTGAGTGCTCTGCTGGGAGAGCACAGAGGGATAAGGGGACAAGGTTTCCTTCTTGAAGAAACCTGAGTTTATTTGCTGCACAGGCATACTAGATTTGTAGATTGACCGAACCTAGTGTGAGGGCAGCCTGCTTATGAGAGGCCCTGTGAATGGGCAATGCCAGGTCTTGGGGACAGCCTGAGATTCAGAGCAGGGTTGCCCTTCCCCCATGATCTTGGAGTCGACTTCTCACTTGTCAACATGCTGGAGACCTTGTGTGTGTCTGTGATGTTTCTGTGTTCCCTTGCTCATTTTGCTGATTTGAAGTCATCTTCTGGTTATCTTGTAATCTCCAGCTGCCTTGCTTTTGTTCTCCCACAATTCTGGAGCAATGGGACTGACAGGGTCATCTCTTCATTACACACACTCACGGTGCTCATCATGAAACAGATGATTCCCTCTCTCTTGACTGCTCATTGCAAGACAAAAGTCCCACCAGCAGATCCTTGTGTCTGAAAAGAGCAAGTAGAGGGTACATACCTGCAACTGAGGTGATAGAGATGCATCATATTAAAAGTTTATTCAAGCAAGTCACTTCTTCAAACTCACCTTTAGCCTGATTGAGGCCCCACTAGAATCATTTGGGGAACAGATTTAGTTCTTGACCAAAGACAAATCCTACCTGTCTTTATTTTGGCCAAGATGGCTCAGTTATGTCACCTAAAGGGGCAGCAGTAGCCTTGCTATCTATCTTCTCTTTTTATAGCCTAATGAAAAAGTGGAAGAGTGATGCTTAGAAACAATGGGGTTGACTCATAAGGGGATGACTGTATATGACTCACAAAATGCAAAATTATTCTAGAAACTTGAAGTACATGTATATCCACTGAGACTTGGGCTTGGTGGGGTTATTATTCATAACTGGAAGAAGAATGCTTGAGATGTATTTTGAGATGTCTGACATATAAAATAACATGTTTCTTGCTGTTGGGTATGTGGCTTATAGGTTTCAGTGACCCTTCTAAAATTTTCTCAGTCTTTGAGGAAGTCCAGCATTAATCACACTTTCCACATCATTTGCTTTAACTTGGAAAGCTGTGGCCAATGGTTGGTACAGTGGGAACCATAGCTTTCTAAAACAATTGAAATCACCAATTGTTGTTAGAGACAGCCTAGGAAGGAAGGGTCCTAAACCATGGGTTAGCCTTCAGTGTGCCCTTGTGGCCAAGGGGGCCAATGGTATCCTAGGATGCATTAAGAAAACTGTGTCCAGTAGGTCTGGGGAGGATCTCCCCCACCTTGACTCTGCCCTGGTGAGACCACATCTGGAATATTGTATTCAGTTTTGGGATCCCCAGATCAAGAGAGACAAGGATCTACTGGAGAGAGTCCAATGGAAAGCTATGAGGATGATGGAGTAGAATATCCTGTGAAGAAAGGATGAGAGGACTTGGGCTGTTAAGTTCTTGAGAAGAGAAGGCAAAGAGGGGATCTTATTGATGTCTATAAATGTCTGATGGGTGGGTGTCAAGTGGAACAGGCTAGTCTCTTTTTCCATGGTGCCCAGTAACAGGACAAGGAATAATGGGTATAAGTTAGAATGTAGGAAGTTCCACCTCAACATGAGGAGAAATTCCTTTACTGTGAGAGTGACAGAGCACTGAAACAGGCTGCCCAGAGATATTTTGAAGTCTCCTCTCTGGAGACTTTCAAAATCCATCTGAATGCGTCCCTGTGTGGCCTGCCCTGGGTGATCCTGCTTTAGCAGGGGGATTTGACTCGGTGATCTCTAGAGGTCCCTTCCAACCCCTAAGATTCTATGATTCCCCAGTGTCATCCTGGGATTTTGCACTGATTGAAGCTGGCTCTGCCATTTGGCTTTGAAAACTAGGAAAGATCAATTCAGAAAAGTCTGCACAAGGGACAGGCACTCTAACAATTAATGGCTTGTCCCTTTAAGCAGCACAATTAAGCACTAAGTGATAAAGATGTGCACTTTCACTGATACAGCCTCTCTCACCAACCTTTGTGATCAATCAGCTGTCCTGTTCAATTAGAAAAGAAAGATGTCACTTGTCTTCCCTCTGCCAAAGGTGTCCTTGCAGTCAGCTGGGTGGAAGCACTAACCTGACCTCCCCAGAACAAGACTTGGTATCACCAGCAGATGAGCACTTTTGCTTTGCCCCAGGAGCTTCATTGGCTTCCCAGCCAGAGAAGGCTTTTGCAGCTCTCTGTTACCATGTGCAGGCAAGGAAAGGTAGCATAATGGATTAGTGAAACCAGCCTGCTGGGACGGGGCTGGTAAGTTATGGATGAGTTTCCCCTGTATGTGAATTGTTCTCCTGAATTGCAACCAAAGCTGCTTTTTCCTGAAAATGAATAAAAGCTCTTGAGATCACACCTGCCAACATTAGTTTCCAATACCGTGACTTGTAGCGGCATCTCGTCCTGTTAATTTGCAACTTGGAATAAAGTTCTTAAATGAACAGATTGTGATAAAACAGGATAGTTCACACATCTGAATTGCAAGCACCCATTAGTCCACAGGGAAAGTTCTCTCCTTCCGACTTGATAGTTTCATAGCACAAACAGGGCCTTTTCCTCACAGGCACTGAGGTTCTTACTGCCCTTGAACTCTCTGACATGTTCCAGTTTTATTAAAATGCCTGAACAGCCCAAACTGAAAGAGCACATCTTTGGCATACTTTTTATTTAAAATTTATTAGTTTGTGTTTGTGACATACGTGATTGTCTAGTGTGGGGATACCTGCCGAGAAATCCAGAAGTTTTGCAGAGCTGCTTCTCTGCCTTCTCAGCTTTTTAAAGAGCAATCAGATGAAGTGGAAGGGAAAGTGCCAACCTAGCTCAGTTGGTCTTCTGAGCTGCATCCCAGGTGATGTCATTTCCAAGATGATGTTTGTATGTTGGGTTGTGCCTGCGCTTGGGTGGGATGGGGGTGTTCTGCGCTTTCCTGCACTTGCAAAACAGCTGATGTGAAATCAGAGGTTGGAAGATCTAACTGGGAAATGTGCACCTTGTATCAGCCTAGTGTGCTAGACATGGTTCCCAGCATACTATGGATGTCTATTCAAGCACTGATCACCTCTTCTCTCCACACGCTACTTGCAATTTTTTATCAAAGGGATGTGAAGAGGCTGTCGCAAAAGCGTGCTGTGCTATAAATAATGGCTTTGCTGTGCTGAATATGAGCCGTTCAGTGACTGGAGCAGAGACAGCTGTTGACAGAAGGCTGAATTGTTCAGCAACAGCAGACACCAGGATTAAGTGTGAAATTTGGAAAGCGCCTCATAACTTGCACAGGAACGTTAACATGTGACATCAAAGATTATTGGTGTTGTCAGGCACACATTCTCCCAGCAAGCTTGCATTGGGGAGGATTTTCCTCATGGGGGGGAGGGAAAGCACAGATTTGTGTAACTGTGCAAATTCCCTTGCCTGTTTTGAAGCTCTCGTCTGTCACTCCCTTTTACAGCATGCAGCCCATATCCCAGCTCCAGCTGGGATCCATGCAGCAATGTCGTGGTCTGGTGTGCATATACCACCTATGGATAGAGTTTTAAAGTACAGGGTGTTTTCTGAAACAAATGTGATAAAGTAACCCTTTTAGTCTTGTGTGTGTCCTGTACAAGACACCCCCCAGCCACATATAACTTTTTCCTATTGCAGATGAGTATATTTTGCTGCAGTATTTGCTTAACATATGAAGCAGAGCTTTTCCTTGTCCCTGTGAGAGGCAGTGCCACAGCCCTGTAAGGAGTTTATCACAGGAACAATTTTGTGGTGTATATCCTCAGCTTTCTCTCCCTGTTTTCATCATTATATTTGGTTAAAGGTGTGTTTTTAATTTTAGGGAATTTGTTGAAAATCCATTCATGATATTCACCCTTCTTTAAGGGAGAGGTGTGTAACTGGCAGCATCAGAAGGTTTGATGAAACACTTTGTTGGACTCCTGAAGGTTTAAACGAGTTGTTTCTTTAATTGGGAATGGATGATGTAACCTCACCCTCCTTTCCACCTCTGAGACTTTGGGCAAACCCTCAACTTTCATTACAACCTCTTTTTGCTACCACCTTACTCAAGGACTTTCCTCCACCCCCTGTCCTACCTGGGATTGGCTTGCCACCAATCTGGGAGTGACCTGTGCCCAGCAGTGCTGGTGTGGGGGGCTCTGGGGGTTCTGGGAGTTGGGGGGCAGGGCTTCAGGAGGCAACTGCTTTCAGCTGGTTCCATCTGGCTTCAACACACCCATACAGCTGAGCCTGTCAGCATTGCTAGTGGTGCCTCTGGGAAAAGGTACTGAAG
>VWZY01002097.1:112281-123581 GCA_013399075.1 Chloroceryle aenea | reverse complement strand
GGGGGCCAGGGTGACAGAAGGGAAAAGAGGTGCTCCAGGCACCAGAGCAGGTGCCACCTGAGCCTGTGGAGAGCACCATGGAGGAGCAGGTACCTCCATGAGCCCATGAAGTGGACTGCAGTGGAGCACAGGGTGTGACCTACAAGCTGTGGAAGACTACAGTGATGTAGGGGGAAGGTGTGAGGAGGGAGAACGCTGATGTCAAGCTCTCTGTTCCCCATCCCAGGGAGGTGATAGAAGAGCAGGGAGTGCAAGAGTGAGGTTGACCCTGGGAAAGGAGAGCAAAAGACGAATTTGGTTTAGTTTTGCTTTTGTTTCTTATGCTTCAAATCTACTTTAACTGTCAAAAAGTTATTTTTCCCCATGTCCAGTCTGCTTTGCTTGTGACAGTAATTGGTATGGGATTTCCCTGTTTCTATCTGGACCCATGAATTTTTTCATCTGTCCTGATTTCAGCTGGGATAGGGTTAATTTTCTTCTTAGTACATGGTACAGTCCTGTGATTTCCATAGGTGGTGTTGGTATAGTATATTTGGATACATATTGTATAAAGTCACACCTCTATGCATTTATATAAATAACAAAGTATTTTAAAAATAATAACTTCTGTTTCTTTTCCTAGAAACTGTCTATGCCTCCCTGTAAATTAATGATGTATTTTCTGACTGAGTAGAGAGCCCTAATAATACAGGATGGAAGAGGAGATGAAATTTGAATAGACAAGCCTTATTGGGAGAACTGCAGGTGGTAAAAATCACAGAAGGAGGATAGTTGGCTCTGAAGGCCTTGTCAGATGTGCTGGTTTCCAGCTATGAGTGTCTGCTCTTGGTACATAGGCAGGGAGTAGATGCGAGCAGGGAAAAAGCACGTTTATTCAAGTGGGATCTGATGGTGCCAAGAGTGAAAGGAGGGTGAAGAGCCATCCCCCTGGAGAAAAGCTCCACATCAGAAGTGACCTCTTAATCCTACAGTTGATTCCCAAGATTCCTGCCTCCTCCTTGCAGAGACAAGCTAAATATCTTTGATCCTGTGCAGGACTTGACCCTGCAGGAGAGGATCAGGACTGCAGGGAAGTCATTAGGGACTTGGGTCCTGCTTTTTAGGAAGTGTACAGCAAGAAAAACCCTTACAATGAGGGAGAGGAAGCACTGGGCTGTTGCTTAGGCAGAGGCACAGCCTGGGATGCTGGAGATGCCAGGGTGCATGTTGAGAAATCACTGCAGAGGAGCATCACTACCTGCTGCCCTGTGGGGAGAGGTACTTGACTCCTTCATAGGTCCTCTCCTTCCTCTGGCACTTAAAGATTTAAGGATAGTTTGTCCTGTTGTAGAAGTACACAACTGCTATTTGTGCCAGGGAAAATTGAATTTACATTTTATGTATGTTGAGCCTTCTAATGCCTTTCATATAGGGGAACTGTTGTATTCTTTTCTTTGCAAAGGCAGATGGTCAGAGGTAGGTGACAGGCAACAAAACCTATGCAAGCAAAAATAGCTTTGGTATTTATCCAGTGTNATTTGTGCCAGGGAAAATTGAATTTACATTTTATGTATGTTGAGCCTTCTAGTGTCTTTCCTATAGGGGAACTGTTGTATTCTTTTCTTTGCAAAGGCAGATGGTCAGAGGTAGGTGACAGATAGGCAACAAAACCTATGCAAGCAAAAATAGCTTTGGTATTTATCCAGTGTGTGAAGAACACTGTGAACAACTGTGTGTGAATCACAATAGGTGTCAGATGGTGCTTTCTTTACTACAGTTTCCTGGATATTACAAGGCTGGTTTTAGTTGCTGTTAATTTTGTGAGACTTGAATTGCTTGGGTTGATCTCTACAAACAGAGCTGTAGGCTGGCATTCTAAAATTACTATTATTTTAGCCAAGTCTATTCACCTGTTTTTGGAATTAAGGGATTGAAAATGCTGCTTTGATCTGCATGTACTAAAAAGTACTGGAAACATTTTTTTGAGCAGTCTGGATGGTGGTGGTTGTTGCCTCCAGCATGTGGCTTTCTGCTGTGCAAAGTTAGACTAAGCTTGATGAGGTGGTTGAGGAATAAAGTTTAGACACAAAGGAAAGGCCTGTTGATTTTAACAGGGAAAAAAAAAAAAACAAAACAAAACAACCAGAGAGAGTCAAAAATCTTGGAGCAAATGTCCTCACTTGTCCACTGGCAATGACTGGCAGGTGCAGTTTCACTCCCACAGAGTGCTTGCCTCTGTGTCCCTGGCCCAGGTCTGCAGTGCCAGGAGGGTGTTTGAGGTTGCTGCAGCTGTCTGCCCTGGGGGGACAATTTTATTACCCCGTGTCTGTTCAACCTTCTTGTGTTTGCACAAGACAGGCAGGGGAACTGCCCTGTTCAAATGTAGAGAAGGATGTGGGATAAAGAAAATTAGGCTTTAGTCCTGGTGTTCTGTGATCTTTGAGCATATGATGTTGCAGTACTAACAATGATATGTACTATGATCTGGAGCTTGTGCACAGATTTACACTGGAGTCAGCTTTCAGCAATGCACCTACGGTCTTGAAGTTCCTTTTTAAAACAGCTGGGACTGGGAGAGAGACACAGCTTCAGAACAACGCTTCACTTGCAGAAGGGTTCACTTGTGCTGTATCAAATACGAAAACAGTTTGAAATATGCAGTGGATTTTGAATTATAGATGTCTAAAGCCTGCAAAAACCAATGAAGCTGTCTCACTTATCATTCTGTATCAGTGCTTTCTGATTCCCTAGAGAAGGTCTTGGACACATATTGCTTAATTTTTAAAGACATCAGGAAGGATTCCAGATACTCTGTCTTCTTGCTTCTGTTCATTATTGATTTGCTTGTTAACATCGCAGATGGATTGAACTGAACTTCCTCACGCACTTGCACTATGGATCGTAAGTACTGCGTGCCTGTGGTGGGATGAGTATGTTAATTCCTGCCATGTGCACACAGATGGTGGTTTCTGGTGGGCTGGTTGTTCCAGATTAGCTTCTTGAATTAAGCAGTGGCCACTTCCGTGTATAGAAACCCTCCTGGAAGAAGGAATATGCAAACCGTAATCCATGCAGGATTCCACCAGAAAGGATCTGTAGAGCAGGAGGAGGACTTTGCCTCTGAGGTTCTATGGGTGCACAAGCCAAGGTTTTTGACCTCAGACTAAGGCTAGCTGGGTAGACACTCAGGGTCCATATTTCTCTAAAGACAGCAAATGAGACAAGACTTCTTATCCCAATTTTAGTCCCTCTTGTGAGGGAAGAGAGAGTGAATTGCTATCTGGAAAGCAGGCAGAATGAAGATGCTGACCTGACCCTAATGCTTACTCCACTTTGAGTCAGGGTTGGACCAGAGGCCTCCTGAAGTCCCTTCCACCCTGTATTATCCTATCATTACTGCATGCGATAGCTGCCTCAGAAATTTCTGTCCCAGTTTACTCAAACCAGGCTTTGAGTACTGAGCTGGAATGATACTGAGGAGAGCTGGAGTTCCAGGCAAGGTATGAGGAACTTCCAGCAGGTCCTGGGTGTCCTGGCACCCAGAGCCACAGGAGTGTCCTGCAGAGCACAGTGGCTTTTTGTGCCTGTGCTTCCCTCTGGGGCCAGGATTAGGGCAGAAACAGCACTGTGATTACTACCTGAGATTAAACGCTGCAGGAACAGGACATCTGGGAAATATGGGGTGCTGGTATCTTGTGAACAAGAGGTAAAAGTTGACCTATTCAGCAACAAATGTCTGGATGTTTGTCACCCTTGTTGAATATTAAATTCTGGCTCCATGCTTGCAGTTTATTCTTTGTTTTAATCTCTGTACATCTTTCCTGCTTCCCCTTTTTAAGATTTTTTTTTTTCAGATGCCTAAATGAGCAGCTTTACAGAACACACTGGTGTTTTCTTCATGTTTCTGCCCAGTCTAAGAATAAATTACAACTTAAACTTGGGCATACCACATCCATCTGTCACTGGTTCTACAATGGCCTTGAAGAATTTTGCCTTGGCGAGCTGTAATTGATGATAACTGCTCCTTTTATGCAAATCTGGGAGCACATGGGACTGCTAATGTGGTGGTGGGCTCAGTGGAGATGTGCAGCTGCAGCAGGCTGGTTGGCTTTGCAGGCACTGCTCTGCATTGCAATGGGATGCTCCCAGAAGCTGTTTATTGAATGATCCTTTAGATACTTGCAAAACAAATTGTGTAGTATTGAATCCAACCTAGAGAAAAAACTACGTACTGAAGTTCCTGCTTGTCACTAAATTAGTCTTCAGCATTTAATTTTAAATGTAAGGAAATGGCCTTTTGAGCTGAGGTTGCTTTTATTGCCTGGATCTCTTGCCTTCAGTGGTAAATACAACTCTGGCGTGATCACAGTATGATCAAGCCAGCTTGGCTTGTGGGACTTCCACTGAATTACTACCCCACCTTAACTGCTTCTCCCTCCTTGTAGAAGCAGTTATTGCCTGGCAGAAGCTGGAATTACAAAGTCACTGGGCTGCCAGCCCCATCCTTGGCCTCCAGATGTGGTTACGGTGCTGAGCCAAGTGGCCTCGCAGCCGATGAGCTGTGGTAACCCATATGTACCTTGCAGGAAATAAGGCGACTCTTTTTCCTCTCCTTCAGCGAAGGAGCGACTGCAAAAGCAGTGGTAGCTGGCAGGAATGTTAAGATAAGGCTATGTGATTTGCCTGAGCATTGTGTAGCACAGTTTCTTCTTGCTTTGAGGCTTTGCTGAAGCATACTCACATCACTGGGAGTCTGACCACCCATTTAACAGTCCCAGCAAAAGGTACTGTCGCAGCAACAACTCTGAGTGTAGCATGCAAACTATTAGCTAGTTAGCATCTAGCTGATGAGCTTTGCCTTACCCAAAATGGGGTGATTATCGAGCATGGTGGTGCTCAGTGCAGCGTGTGAGGCATATGCTCGATGCTACGTGGCTAACAGCACAACTTGTAATAGCTGACTTTTCTGGAAAGGTCAGTAAGCAATGCAGCTGGGCGGCTGTTCTGCTGTTGGAATCGCTGTCTCTGTGCAGCCTGTAGGTAAAGGCTGATTCCAGCACCTGGATGCTCCAATGGGGCTGGCACTCAGTAGACTTTTCGGTTTTATATTTTTCTCCAGGGAACAAGAGCCCTGAGTCCTAGTGATGCAGAGATGCAGGGCCCAGCAGAAGACATCCCATGTTCATTAAGTCTTAGTTCTTGACTTGTTAACAGTTACTGATAGAGTATGTGTGTGTTGTTTGTGCAGAAGTGGCACTTCCCTGTCTGTTAGTGTGGGAGAGTCCTTGAGCTGGGAGGTGTGATAAGTGGCATGACATTCTGGGCAAGGATGGAGCCCTTCAGTTGGCCTTGTCATCAGCATCTCTGCATGTTGAAGCTACAGTCTGAAGGCACTGTTTTCTAGAGCGTGCAGGGTAGCATAACTGGGTTGTTTATTTTTTTCCTGGTTTGAGATTTTTGTGGTTTCCGCTGGTGAAAGGGGTTCAAGAGGGAACATTTGGTCTATGGACTGGATCTTACACTCTTATAATCAGTGATGTTGGAATGCCGCTGTGATGTGCCTCTTGAGAGATGGGGTCAAATGTCAAATTTGCTGCTTTTTGGGTGTTTTGTGCTTCCTGAAGTCACTTTCTTTTGAGGGATGTCTAGTGAGAAATACAGAAACTGAGATGGTCTGAGACCAACAGTGATTTTTTTAAAATTCTGACTTCAGTGGAAGGTACAGTGGGATCCAACATAGTTTTGCTGTGTGTTTATTGAGAGCTGAGACTGCTGCCCCTTGGCACTGGGCTGGACACAAACGTACCATGAGAAACAGGGCATGCACTGAGAAATGCACAAGCTACATCAACAGCAGATTTTTGGAAGGAATAATTTTCTGTGGATCATCTTCTACTCATCTCAATGCTCTGCCCACCAGACCATACGACCTCATTGGTCTGTAATTGGTTGCCTCCAATACCAAAAGACTTAAAGGCAATATAGCCCCAGTTAAATGAGGATGTTACCCATGTCTCCCAGATCTGATTATCATTCTGCCTGCAGTGCTTTGAGAGTTTGGGCCACTGACTTAGCTCTTACCCTATGAACTTGAAGGAAGGTACAGGTCTTACCACTGCACTATTTCATGTGACAGGTTTCATACAGTGTCCCTGGGCTTCTTAGGAGGCAAGATGCACACAGACTAAACCATGCCCTTGCAAAATAGAAAGCAAAGGTGACATTATCTTGGGGATGTACATCAGGTTTTTAATAGGGAAGACGGAATACAACCTGAAATAAATTTTGCAATAGTTCTCTCTCAGATTGTTCTAGGCATGTAAATATTGCATGCTATCCCATATTAGTCACCTGGGGGGTCTTTATTATAGGCTGGGAGGACTCAAGAGTAGAGTAGGAATAGCTGGTAGGACTGCTCAACAGCTGAACAATGTAAATCCATAAAGGTATTGTCTGTCTTGTTTCATTTAATAAAAGTTTTGAGATTTAGGGAATTTGGAATCCTTGCCTGGCCCAGGAATAACTCTGTCATTTCCCTGGTAGACAGACACACCAAATATTTCACCTAGAGAATACAAGAAAATAATAAATAAAAGTGTTTACATTTGCTGATGAGCGATGCCGCCTTGGTGTTACCTGTTAGAACTCAGGGCCATCAGAGGTCTTGTCTAGCAAGCACATAGTACAATAAGAATTAGACTTTTTTATGCATACCCTAATTTTTAGTAGTGAAAATGGGAGGACCCACAGAGATTCTGGAGGGACAACCTTCAGGCTACAGAATAATTTTTCAAAGACAGTTCCTTTATAAGGAAGAAGAGTTTCTTGCAGAAGCTTCTTCTGCAGCACTTCTTTTACTTTGCTCTGCAGAAGCTGGTGAGTACTGGCTCCATCAGCATTGGTTTTAAGTTGCAGTGGTGCTCCTTGGAGCTGCCTTTTCAAAGATTTGCACTGTTGCCTTGCAGACTATGATAGATTTACCTGGAGGAGAACATTGCATGGGCATATGCTGAAGTGTGAGTCAAAACACTTGAGTGCTGCATTTAATATTGTCAAAGACCTCTGCAAAATAAAGCTAGAAGGAGAGCACATCTAGTCTGTTACACTGATAACCAGATATCCTTTGACTTGCAGTAACACTGGGGCACGTTACTGCAGGATGGTGAAATTAAATAGGTAGTTCAAAAGTCCTACTGTAACTATTGATTTATTTTCTTCATACAGTTGTGGTTTGGACATGGAAGCAAGGGAAGTTGGTGCCTTCAAGTTTTTGTGGCAATAAGCAGAACATCTGTGGTATCCACGTGGAAGTGGCTGTTACCTCTCAGTGTGGAAGATCACTACAATTCTTATCTGCACCTCAGTCCTTTTTCTCTCACTGGGTTTAATGAAGAGACTCATGCAAACAAGACAGAGGAAAAGATCTCCTTAAAGGTAATTCTTTAGAAATGACTACATCTGAAACAACTTCAGCTGTGTTGATGTCTGGATCTTTTCTAGGTGTATAAATCTGCAAATGTATAGTAAGTTATAAGATTTTATAAAATTTATGAGCACTTTAAGACTTAGAAATTTTTATCAGGTGTGGCCTTTAAACTTATACACAGATTTTAATTATTATTAACCCTCTGATCACCATTTGCCTTGGGGAAGGGGATATAGTGGGAAGAGAAAAAATAATCCCTAAAGAAAAGGGACAGAGGAGATCTGGTTCACTGAATGAAAGCAGTGAAATCATTTACAGGTCCACAGAGCAGTAAAGATTATACAGTCCAGATGGGAGGAATTTGAGGGAGGATATTCCCATTAAATTCTAACTGCCTAAATGCAGTGTTCCTAAAATAAAATATGTATCAAATAAATCACTGTTCACTACAGCTAGGTGGAAATCAAATGGTTTTCTTGCCAGAATTTAGCTCAATTAACAATGTAAGACACAGTGCTGTTAAAGTACACTGGACTGACAGCCTGGGATAGTACAGGGATTGGTAACTGCAACCTTGACTCTGTGTTTCTGTGCTCCTTTTTCCGTGATTTGGATGACTCCTGACAAAGCATGCACGGGGCCGGAGCTTGCCTGTGACCAGGGGAGGATGAGGCCATGCAGAGCCACTTTCCAGGGACCCTGGGGGAGTCACAGGCAGACAGAGACACTTGTTTCTCACAGACTTGGTGGGCTAGAAAAACGTATCCTAGTGCAGTGTAAAGATATATTCATGCTCCATTGCAGGCTTTGGACCAGTCATGGTATGTTCTCACTCTTGCATTTTCTTCTCTCCTTCCATGCTTTCTATTTTTTTGTCATGGAGTAGAGTGCTTTTTTTTCTCCTCCTTTTTAAGAAAGGGAAAATAACTGCTGTTAGGATTATGTCCTGTTACTTTTATTGCTTGTCCTGCTACATGTACACGTAAATTTAATTATCGTGTCCACATGAAAGATGCATGAGGGTTCAATTTTGGGAAGTATGCCAAAGATATCTTCTGAATGTGTAGCTGCTTCATGTAGGCTTGTGCATGGTAATTGAATTACTGATCAAGTACTGTATCAATGAAATAATCTTGGTAAATTCTGTGTACTTAAGTAACTATAGCCTTGAGGCTGTGGTAACTGGAGTAACCCTGTTATTGATTTTTTGTTGTTGAATATGCATATTTTATATCTCTTAATAAACCTGTCCTTTTCTAGCTGTTTCCATGTCCTTCAGAACAGGGTTTTTTTTTCGATCACTTGTGAAGGATTTTCCTGTCACTGTTTATACTAAGGGACTTCTCAGACGTCCTTCTGGCAGCCCCATTTGTTGCCTTCTTCCTCAGCCATGGGGAATCCTGCTGCAATGCCACTCCAGTGAATCTCCTTGTTCTTCCAGCTCCCTCTCCTGTGGCTCTTGTGAGACAGGAAAAGTAGGACGTTCTCACTGCATTCCATACAAAAAGTCCTTGCTCTAATTCTGCTGGAGTTTTGCGAGAAAGTCTGCTTACATCTCCATTGTTTCCTCCTGGTCTGTTTGTCCCTATCTCCCCTTCTTACTGTCAGGTATACTTAAGGTCACAGGATTAGGGTATGATGGTAGCAAATATAATCCATCCCTGATTTTTCCCAGGGACCAGGAGAAGTGAATCCCTCAAGATCCTACTTATATTACAGATTCAGAGTTAATTGCTTTGTCTTTCCCCTCCTTTCTTGTATGTTTGTTTTTCCTCCTCTTGAGTAGGCTACTCCATATTTAAGCTCCAGTCCAAAGGGTGGATAAATTGGTATTCTTCACAGTGTTGCTATCAAGTTTCAGAAAAAACAGCTGAAGAAATAGTGAGCATCATCTTAGGACCATCTGTGAACAACTGTTGAAGATGCTTCAAGACAGCATGTGATGGCAAATATAGTCACTCCATGAATATATGACCCCATTCACTTATATATAAGGGCATGTATGGTATGCAGTGGACAGCCTTGAGCACGAGTTATTTTGCAGACCTTCATTTTGGAGTCAGTCTGAATCCCAAAGTGAGATCTGAGCAGGTACTTTCCACTTTTCCTAGAGCAAATCAGTTTACTTCATCCTCGTCAGCACCAGACATGGCTTATAGTCTAGATGGCAGTAATATAAATGATAGAGGTCATTCAAACTCAGTTTGGGATACAGGCATTATGTATAAACTCCTATAATATGGCATCAGCAAGAAGTGCAGTCTTGAAAATTGACGCAAACCTTCTGTCCTGAAATGCATGATTTATGAAATACACTTAGTCAATTCCTGGTGGTATTTTAGAGACTGACGGTGTGAAAGAAAATTTCTGACTTGCTTGAAAAAATTTGTTGTTTGCTGCATTGTAGAAGTTATTGTTATAAGCTGGATCTGACATGCTGTTTTAGCAGCTATAGTCTCTGGTGGCTGTTTCCAGCAACTCCCTCACACATTCTGGAGGTTTTCCAGTGAAACTGACCCCCAGCGTTGCACACAAGAGATAGGGCATGTGGAAGCTGCCTTTGTCAGCTGGAGAAACAGCACTGGGGAACATATGAAGAAGATGGATCAGACACAGCTAACGCATGGGGAATTCAGCAACTGCTCTCCAGGTTTCATGGACAAAAGCTTGCCTCTGGATGAGAGCTATGTGATCACTGAAAGAAATCCCTTGTTGATCAGTCTCCTGGCAAGAGCTGAGCAGGTCTTGGACTGTGTAGCCTGGCTCACGATCAAGGAAAAGTGTCCAGCAGATGTGAGGAGACCTCTGCTAAGTGTGCACTGCTCTGTCCAAGGGAGAATCTCACTCTTCACTTTGAATATTGATGAATATCTTTTATAGCAACTGCAGCTGCCAAAACTGGAGGGGCAGTTTTTACTATTTTTCTCCAGGACCTTGTCATTTTGTGTCATTTGGTGCTTTTTGGTTGTTTGTTTCACTTAAAGAAAAATCAAAAAACAAACCCAGAAATTATCAGGCATAAATATGTTTCCACTTGATGCTTGTGTCCACGTGGGGATCTTAAATGCAAATCCTCTGCTAGCAAGAAGAATTCATTGTTTCCTCCACTTTGTTCTTATCAGGGCTGATGTATGAAACAATGGAAGAAGAAATGTTTGATTTTCTTAAACTTGGATGACCCTATAAAAGAGACACTAGAAGCAACATGGGCGTGTTCACTTCATTATTGAACTGAACAAAAGTGATGTAAATGCCTCTGAACATGAGTTTTTAGATTGTGATCTGGTAAACTGAATGCTCTAACTGTTTTTCTTTTGATGTTTGAGGTGAGAAAAAACCCAATGTTTGACATCACATTCATAAAAAAATCCTATTTTATGTCACTGATAGCAGGTGGTGCAGGAACTTCTATATCAAACCAATTTTTCCACCTTTGTGGCATTCTGTCTCAATGTGATCAAACTATAGTTTAATTTTTATTTTTTTTTATCTCTACTAAATAATGCATTCAAAGGAGGTGGGGAAAAAAACCATTTGTCTGAGGATTTACTGTAGAACTTCAAATACTTAGTCTACATTAAATTTGAGTGGTTTTGTTTGTTGATTTTTTAATTATTTTTTTTTTCCAAATTTGCAGTGTGTTTAGGTCAGGGCATAGGCAGGCCAGAATCTGTGTGGCAGTTCAAGGGTGGATTACACCTTTGCTGCTCAGCACTGTGAGAGTACAGGACGTCCCACCTTCCTTAATGACGGTGCATATTTGAGCTCCAGAGCACCCAGAGTAATTGATGTACAGATTCTCAGACCTTTAAAATCAGGAATGTCTCGGGCTTTGTGTCACTGTCTCTTCCCTTTGCCCCCGCCCCCCCCCCCACACCACTCTCCCATCCTGTGC
>VWZY01002097.1:52276-112238 GCA_013399075.1 Chloroceryle aenea | reverse complement strand
TCTCTCCCTTCTGCTGTACAATTTGGCTCCCCTTGCACTAAGCCCCAGAGGCCAATTTTTTATAAAAGCCAGCCAATAGTACCACTGGGCAGCATTAGATAAGAGCAGCCTCTCCCAGCTTTCTGTCACAGGAAGCCATCCCTATGTAACCCAGGCTTGGGAATGGGTTTGGCATGAAGTTTCCCCTAAGCCTCCGTCAGCAATCTTCTACCCTCTTTGTTGCACCTCTCCTGTTGTTTAGAAGAGGGGTGGTTCTCTTTGCAAATAGTCTTGCTTCTGCAACATGGGAATGAATTTTCTTAGTGTTAATCAGATTTTTAATTCCTTTTAAGTCATGGGATGTAATTTTAATAGTAGACAATTATCTGCTTTAAAAAGGCCTCCTAAATCTGTGCCTTCTCAGAAAGTCTTTAAGATTTCCACACTGTTTTTTTTTTTTAAATTTAGTTTTAATAACATGGAAGTTCTCTTGAACTCCCCAAAATACTCCACAGTATTTCTTATTGCCTGCTGTCCAGGGAAGTTGGAGAAGAGATGCCCAAGATTAGCTCTGTTTCCACTTGAGGGAGCTTGGCAAAGGACTGGGAAGAGCTGCTGCTGCTGCTGGGGCACTCTCTGCACAGGACTGCAAGGGACTTGTCGGTGCCCAGCAGGGGTGAGCTGGTGTTAGGCTGCCCTCAAGGCGTGATACAGGTCGTGATTATTTGAAGATTTTTCTGAAGAGTCAGGATGTCTCCCGTTCCTTCTCAGTGAACAGACCCGGCACTGAAGATGTGTTAACTTCATTAATTGTTTTCAGAGATTCATGGCGGGTATCCTACAAAAGGAAATGGATTACAAAAAAAATGATCAATAAAAAAGAAGGGAAGAGGAGAAGAACAAAAAGTTCAGTTGTTCTTGAAGAGCTGTGAACAGATTTCAAGGAATTGTCAGTGTATGGAAATTCGAGGGCTCTCCATTCATCTGTGATTACGAAGGACAGTAAAAAAGTATTGAATTTCTTAAATATTCTGTTGATGTTCTATATTTTAATTTCAATTTCCAATATGATTAATGTATTGAGTTTCAAAATGTCATAAAAGCAATCCTTGAAATGATTTCCAAGGCATATTCAAACATTTAAGAAAGCAAAAAAACCCCCAGACTTTATGATGTAATGTATAAGAGGTGTTGCCTCAGAGTATTTAAAATAGGTGGTTATGTTTAGAAACCTGTATGAACAGAGCCTTTTAAAATTCAGTAGAAGGGTAGTCCATTGTCATAGTTAGAGGGGCTGAGACCAGTTTAGCATGACGTGATTAGAAGCAAAACTCTGTATTCTATACTCTCTATGTCTCTGCTTACGGGCTGTTAACAAGTAAGTCATCAGTAGCAGTTGTCCGGGACCCTGACCCTGCCCCCACTGGATTTCCGGCCCTGCTCGGTGCCTTTGGGACCCTGCTCGGAGCCTTCGGGAGCGGCGTGGACCTGTCTGAGCGGCGGCTGGCCTTTCCCTGGAGGAGGAGAGCACCAAACCTTTTCTCCACGGCATTGCTGCTTCTCGGCGGGACCACTGCTGCACCAGGACCGTTTCACCGGGACTGCTGCCGCCCCCCAGCCGGCAGTGTCGGGTTGTATGCGGACTCTCTTTCGGGTGTTCTTTCGTTGTACTGTTAAATTTCACTCGTTTTGTATTTCTGACTTGAGTCCCTCGCTGTTTTGTTTTTCAAACCATTACATCCATGGAGATTACAACTGTAAAAAATACTACACTACTCACGCACACTTTACGCTTTCCTAGGCAAAATGCAGCTAATGAGACCACTTCAGCTTCCAGTGCACTTATGAATACTAAATTCATTGTTTAAAAAAAATGAATAAGCAGAAGTGGGAGTGTTATTTAATAAGAACAGTAAATGGTTGGGCTGTCTCTGGGGGAGCAGTTGCTGATATAGAGTCCAAGCAGAGGTAACAGGAGGGTTTATTGAAGGGAAGCTATCATTACTGGTTTCATTTCATATGGAGATTAATAACCTCATTTTCTATTCCTTTCTCATGACAGTAAAACTGTTACAAAAGCAAATAATCTGTTTTTATGGGATGAAAAAACAGTAGAGAATAGAAGTAGTTCAGTGCATATACATAGATAAAAGAGAAGGAGGTGATTCTCTCAGAGTAACGTGCAGGAGGATGCAGTGTAGTACAGATCGAGGAAAACATTTATTATTTTCTAGACCCTAGATATGACTCAGTAGAAAATTCCTGGCTTGCTTGTGTGTATGTGTTTTTATTAAAATCTTCTCTGATTTTTATTCCTCCTTTCAGTTGTGAATCAAAGACTGATAAAATGAAGGTCATCAACTTAACAGCATATTGCCAAAAATATTTGGATGTAAAATTAAATGTTTATCTGAATCAGATGTTTTTACTATGTGGACCTGAAAGCTCAAAAATCCTGATATCACCTGTAGGCATATTTGGGATTTTCCAAGGCATCAGGATTCATAATGTTGAGAACAGACAGAGAAATGGAGGGCTCTATGACAACCCATGCAGATCCTAAATGACATTGGGGTCCTCTTGTGCAATACCAGGCTCTGGGCCCGAACACTTCTGGCTCTAGTCCCTAATTTGCTAGTGAGATCAACTGATTAAAGCACCACATGAATTTCATTTACTTCATTGGATTGAGTTAAGCTGAGCTGCAGGTCCTGCTGTTTCAGAGGTCATATGGACTAAAAATGAGATGTTATAATGTCATTTGGACTGGAGCAGACCATAAGTACTGGGCCGCCAGTCTCTGGGGTCAGAATCATAGAATCATCAAGGTTGGAAAAGACCTTTAAGATCATTGAGCCCAATAATTAACCCTACTCTTCTAAGTCCACCACTAAGCCGTATCCCCAAGCACCCCATCTATATGTCTTTTAAACACATCCAGAGACGGTAATTCAACCATCTCCCTGGGCAGCCTCTTCCAATGTCTGATGACCCTGTCAGTAAAAAAAACTTTCCTGATGTCCAGTTTAGAGACTGTAGGACGGGCCACGACGTTTTAATCAATAGTAGCTGCATCACTAAACCCGCATCATCTGCCCATGTGCACATTGCTGTCTCCCACAAGACTTGCTTGTCTGCAGAGTATCTTCACCATTCATGAACCCTTTAGAGAGTGGTCCTTCCCCCTTAGTGTTTCTCAAAAGCACCTTCTGCTTTTGCCTTTTTTTTTAAATTATTTTTTTATGAGAGTCTGAAGCAAGAGAGACCATTTCCAATGCATTTTGCATTTCTATCAGCTGCATGTGCAATACAGGGCATAGTCTGTAAGCCTAGTGGGAAGGGTTTACTGCTGAAAGGTTGTAAAAAATAAAAGGACTCATAAAAATTCTGTCCTCTCCTGTGACTCACCAGTTTTGTGATCAGTGTGCTTTACTTCCACTGAATGGTGTAGTAATTTGTAAACACTGGGATTGCTTGTTTTACCAAAGCCAATCAATTTTTGCCAGATGAAACAAGAAAACTGAGTAGGTTTAGGCCAATCCTTATAAAAAGGAGAAGTTAAATCTCTGTGCAGAGCCTCTGGGTCACTCCTGCAGGACAGAGGGCTGAAGCTGTAAGCATGGGTGCTGCCCACCTGAAGTGCTGTCCCTGGAAAGGGACCAGCCAAAGGGCATTGCTGATGTTGGTATTGTGGTCCTCTTCAAGAAGTGCTGCTCACCCACTTCTGTCTCCCTATGTGTTACCAGAAGAAAGAAAAAGGACTGCAGTTGCCTGATCTTTAGCTGTAACCTAACTGGCTAGAAATCTCACTGTCAGTCTGTCCTGTTTTCTCTCTGTGTTTTCTTGATTGCTTTATATACTGATATTTAGTATTCTTCATTCCTCTGTCATCTGATTTGTTGGATGATAATAGCAGACCATGGTGAAGATTTTGTCTTAGAAACCTTATTGAGGACAGCAGGGGCTTGATGTGGCAGAAGCAATAAGCTCTGCATCTGCTGGTGTGCAGTGAGAACTCTCTTATCAATTAGCCTGTTGCTGGCAGGTTTGTGCTGGTTTCCCAACCGCACGGTGTGTGCCGGTAACAGCAAAGTAATGATGAAGTTAGCTGTGCTTTCTCAGTTGGGAAAGGTTGGGTTTTTTTTCTGCAACTCTTCCAGTTGTTTTCTTTCCAGCTGTACAACCCTTCATGCAACGGCTGTATATGAATTGCACAGAGGACAATGATCACCTGCTAAGAGCTGCGTGCAAAACATTTTGATGGAGCTTAAACATAAATGTGTTCATGGCTTTGGGTCAGTCCAGTAGTCCTGGCCCCACCTTGTTTAGCAGACAACTTGACTTCACTCCCTAGAAGTTGGAAAGCATCACTTTCAGTGTTTACTGCACTTGAGAAAAGTACCAAGAGTATGCAGGCCTTGTACAAGCTGGCCTTCTTAAAATAAGCTCTGAGCTACCTTAAAATACAGTGTTTTGCAGAGTTGGTCAATAATAAAAAGACAACCCCAGCATAACAGTATTAACTACAGCTTGGAGCTGAGCATTATGGGCTGCAGTCTAAACGACCTCGCAGACTTCTGTAGATCAAGCTCATTCAATTCCATGCTGTTTAACAATGTTTCTTACAGTTACTACAGATTGATGTATTCAAATCCTTTTCTTTTGAAACATGTTAAAAGCTGAACTTAGCTTGGATAAAAGTAGAGACAGTTCCCACCAGAGTTTTTAGGAAGCACATTGCTTTGGCTTACAGGTTGGTCTGCAGGAAATGCTGCAAAGTCCTTAGCTAGATGCATATAATACTTAAACTACTATGGGGCAGAGTGCTAGCGATATAAACTTGCTTGTTTTAGGATGTTTTATTCTCCCCTTGTTTCAGATAGAGGATGCAATCAGACCAGTATACTACTCATCTTTTTGTTTCTTTACATCAGCAAGTGTTGGCCCAGTGTGCTCTTTTGGTACGCTTGCAGGAGTTCAGTCCCTGATGTGTGACAGCTCAAGATGCCTGCACAAAGATTATGGCACTGGAGGCAGCAAATGCTGAACCCAAACACTGCTGACATGGTTGCTCTGCAGAGGGGCGTGCACCTTGCCTCCATGTTGCAGTTTGGTTTAGCTTCACTTTTTCATCTTCAGTGGGAACTTTTGGCAAAATGACACATTCCACACTTGAGAAGTCCCCTTCTGCCCTGCTCTCTGAAGAGTGGCAGCTGTCTATAACACATAACATGCTTCTCAACCACTGCTCCTCTCTCTGACACAACTTGCTGCTCCTGTTCAAATTGGAGGCTGAACAGTCAGGTCTAATTGTGAAATGGTCACATTTGATGCTGTAATAAAAAAACTCTGGAGCATATAGCGTGATTCTCTGACAAAGTGCAAATGTCAGGCAGTCAAGGGAAAAATCAATTTTATCTTCCTCATGGATTTCTTTTAAGCATGTTATGCTGGCTAAAGGTGCCCAGTGAAATGCTGGATGTTGCCGTGACAATTACCAGGTTTACATAATTTTTTTTTCTAGAACATCTGAATTTAATTTCCTATATATAACATAATTTAGAATCTCTGTGTTTTTTGCTTATTTGCCTATGCTGTGGTGCTAACACTAATTCAATTCTAAAAGCAACCCACTGGACATCTCTCTTCCTTAGAGAGATGGTATTTGAGGAAGACCTCTTTGCTCTCTGTCTGTGCTTTGTCCATGGCAATCTGGCTCACAGACCTGACCAAGCTGTGGCAAAACATAATCCATCTCCTACATAAGCTCCTGCAAATGTGCTAACTGGGATACTGAGATGCAGGTAGTCCTTCCAGGGAACTCATTCCCTGGGGCTGCATCAGTGTCTCAGCTTGTCCCATCTGCTACCAGAGCTGTCCTCTTCCCTTGTGCATGAAGTGGCTGCCTACCACGTTAATTGCTGGAGGGCAGAGCTGCTGGAAAGGTCCTTATCTGTTTTAGGACTGGGAAATTATCTCCTCGGGACACTGCAAAGTGCTGCCTCAAAGCCAAATGTGGTCTTTCAAGGTGCAGAGGCTCAAAGCCTGCTGTGGACTCAGATGACCACACTCTGTTCATATTAAAGGGAACTGGAAGAGTGTGAGAGACACTCATGGGCAGCTTTGAATGTCTGTGCTGAAAACTGAGGAGTCTTGTTAATGACATGTCTTGCATCTGTTGGCATCAAAAATGAGAATTGTAGTTTTGAACCCGTGTTATTTGACTAACGTAACGTGTGCTTCCAAACTGCTTAGTTTCTAAATACCCAAATAATGTGAAACTCCCCAGGAACTAGCATGACCTTCTTCAAAGTTTTCGTGTCCTTCATATTTTTCAGCCTCTTTCATTCCCCCTTTCAAGGCTGGGTTATTTGCCAAACTCATCTCTAAGCTTTTCGCTGTCTCGGATTCTCTATGCACTAGTAGTACAGATGTTTTACAAGAGTGGCGTTTGTGGCATAGAAGAAATCTCTGCCCCGAGGAGTTCAAAGACTAAGACTAGAAAAGCTGGACTAAGAAGATAACAGACCATTAGTGGTTTAGGTATTACAGCTTGACTCAAGTGACCAGATTATATCCTTCCCACAAGTACAGAGCTCCTGTTTGACCCGGGGCAGGTCACGTGGATCCAAATAGTCAAAGTTCTGCAGGCAGCAGTGATCTGAGCATTATATATCCTGCTTCCTCCCTGTAAGATAACTCTGCTTCCACCTCCATGGAGCACTTAAAAAATAAATGCATTACATATAATAAGACCTCCAGATACTAGAAACAAGGAGCAGATTAAGTGCATTAGCTGGGATCAGGAAAAGCGAAGCTCCTGCACAAAGGATCATCAGTTGTTGCAAACTGGAATTCAATTTTAAAACACAAGAGAGGTGGTTATGCTGAGAGCTCCTTCACAAAGCAAACTGGCATGTACTGAACCTTTGCTGGCACAGCTAAACAGCTTCCTTAGCCCAACCTTCCTTCTCTGCGCTGAAGGGATTCATACCACATCATCAGGCTGGACAGGAGGAGGAGGTTAAAAAAAAGTGGCAGGAGTATGATGCAGAAAAATTCAGATGTGATATGAAAATGAAGGCCAAATATCAGTAAGCAATTAAGTTCGTTTTCTGTAATACAGTCTGTATTATCTCAAATAATCTCTCATGGTGAATGATGGACAAAACTGGCTACATAATAGAGTAATAAGGGACTACTTAGCCCAGGTAAAATGATGCACAAATAGGTCTGAGGCTAATGCTCTGCTTTTTATTTTTTTATGTATATAACAAGAATTGCACTCTCAGGACTTCTAGGAGTAGCATGTAGGAGGTGTGCAAGGATTTCTGTTTTCCCTTAAGCTTCCAAAGACAACATATATTGTCTGGGAAGGCACTGACTGTGGTGAGCAGGCTGGTTGGGGGGTGTGAAATTGCCACTGAAAATCTGTATTTCTAATGCACTCTTCCCTCTTTTTCTCTATTCAACAGCTCTGAGCATTAAACAGTTTTAAGCAGCCTCCCGGTGTGATGGATGCACTCAATCCCTTAACCAAACCAGCAGCAGTGTGGTACAGGCTCCAAAGAAGATAAAAGCCTGGGCTGTTGCTGAGCCAAGAACTCCTTTAGGAAACCCATAAGGGAGCAGAGTGACAGTTGAACATTGACGCACATGAGCCTGGAATGCTGATTATATGATTAACACAGCAATAGCGGGTGCCTTTTCCACAACTCATTTCTCGACGGACAAGGACAGTTGTGGGTACAAGGAGTCTCATACATACTTCTCCCATTGTGGGCAATTTGACTGTGAGCCAACTACTTTATTCCATAAATGTGACAGTCTGAGGGAGCCTTCTTTGAGCTCTCCCTGCCGGGCAGCGTGGCTGCATGGTGGTGATCTCCCTTTGATCTGGGACGCCTCTCAAGGTTGCTTCTGAAGGCAGAGAGACTTTTTACCATCTTTGGTTCAAGTTCTTCCTAAACTGCAACTGGACTGCACACTGGGTAACTGCCCTTGAGCATGGATGCCTCTCAAGGTTTGAGATTCTCTACCTGAGATGAAGAGATCCTTCCTTACCCAAGGTAGAGTGACCCCTTGCCTGTGACAGATCCTCAGTAAGTGATTGATAGCGTGCTGAATTAATACCAGTGAAACATTACGAATCTGTGTAGTGGCTCAGTATTAATTATTACCAACTTGGCATATATCATGTTTTAGGCAGAAACCATTGACCAAGTCTGGGACTGAGTTTGGACCCAGCCACACCCAGACTCCTCTCTGAGAAGTTTAGAAAGCAAGGGAGTCCATTATGCACCCTGGGACTCAACGGGAGGCTCTTCCTACCCCGTGGCATCTCTGGTCTCTCTGCAAATGATTCTAGCTCAATTCTAACTCTATTTTCCTTTGATAATTACTACATGGAAGAAGCATACAGAGTGCACCTTGCCATTGAATCCTGTTAAATCGCAGTTTTACAACACTCTATTAAAACCACCTTGGTAATACCTTTGGTGGTGATTCTTTAAGTGATCTAAATCACTCATTCCATGACACTGTATCTATAATAATTGATTAAGCATTTAATATATTAAGTATGTGTTACTCCTTCCCAAACCATTTATTAAGGGACTGTGTGAACACTGTAACTGTGTTGCAGTTGTTATCCGTGTACTCCAGCAGAGTTCTTTGGCATGTTGGTCCACAGACATTAAAAAGTCTTATTATATTATAGCCACATACATCTTGCTTGTTTTTTCCATTTTAGATGACTCCATGTAGCAAAACAGGGTGGTTAAAAAAAAACTGACCTGCAGCAAACTGCCTCTCAGATAATATTTCATGAAAGGGGCCTTCAGTTCTTGTTTTAGTGCAGCATGGGTGTGCAATGAGTGAAATAATACTTGGGTGTATGGTATAGTTTAAGGGGTTAAAAGAGACTAGAAAATCAAACTAACTTTTTGGGTGACATATGTTGCCTTTCTACCTTGTGTTACTTAATGAAATACAGTATTTTTGTTACACTACCCTATCCACTAACTACAAGTTATTTATCTCATACAGGAAGCTTTGAACTATCTGTTGGCAAATTTTCATGAGAAGACAGCAATATGCATGAAGCAGAAATTTGAAGAATGAAAACCTTGACATTTCTGAGAGGTGATGACAGAATCTTTGGCTCTCTACAAGGTGGAACAAGTAAGTAATGGGCTGTCTGTGAGGACTGATCATTACCACTTTAGAGATACAGAACCAGTGCCAGCTTTGCATAAGTCATGAACTCTGCTGCCTGTTGAAACCAGAGGCACCTTGCCTATGTCTTTTGCCTCTGGGTGTCCTTTGTTTATGCTGGCACCAAAAAGTGGATTGGTGTGAAGCGCTTGCCTTTCCTAGAGCTTGGTTGTGACTAACAGCATAATATTAACTGACAAGTCCTCCTTGGAAGCTGTGTTTTTAGTTGTGATGAACATATACACAGAAATGGATAAAATGTCTCTCAAGATTTCTTCCCATCTGACAGGCAAAGTGTGTGCTTCAGGAGTGAGAATACCCAGTCACTCCTAGATGAGACCCCGGCACCTATCCATCCAGGGGGCTCTTAGCCTAGGGTGGTCCCATGCCCTGTCCCCTCCCTACACTTTCTTCCTTCTCCTCACTTGGGACTGTGTGCAGGAGGCTCTGACATGGTCCTTCTCCTTCCCCTTTCCCATGAAAAAAACTCAGTCTGCATGCTCCTGGATTCACAGAGTCAATCCTCAGCTGCTGTGTAATGTCCCTGGTTGCAGAGGAGCAGCTGTACACTATCACAGGCTCTTCTGTCCATATATAGATGCTCCTCCTATCATGGGAGCACTATGGTACCAGGTAGGCTGAGGTCTGCAGTACATGTTCTCTGTCATACCACCACAGCTGCTGCCAGGGGATGCTGCATAGGGAGCTAAAATAAGGAAACAAGGATAAAATGTGACACTTGTTCCCTCAGAATTTTATCTTAATCCCTAACAGAGACTAGACTAAACCTGAAACTTCTATTTGAAAGGATTGCTGTGATGTGGAATAGTCTTTTTACCCACACAGAAGTTCTGTGTTGCTGTTACAACTGAGGAAGTCAATCAAAGCAAAAACCAAAACAAGTAACATAAAATTAGAAAAATGAGCCAGTCCCTTCTGTTTTATTGTGAACATGTTTTCTTCTTCAACATCTTCACCTAAGGTGTAGGGATGAGCAAGATCTGAAGTGCACAGAAAACAAGCACTCAGTCCCTAAAGGGTTTCCTTCCTTGATCTGCTGGAAATGACTTACAGCAGGTGGGAAAAATCTGCAGCACTGTGGGCACAGCTCAGCTTAGCTCATTGCACCACACAGGCTGTGTGAAGGTGCAGGGACACCTGGCAAGGCGGAGGTGAGAAGCGCGTCACAGTTTGTCCATCCTCGTCCTGTATGGACTGGGGCTGTCAGGAGTCAGAACTTGATTTATTGTGCATGTGAACTTACCTGGGGGTTCATTCTTGAATTTATTACTTTGACTTTAGTCTTTTCTCTTTGAATATCTTCTACAAGAATGCAGCTGGAATCCAAAAGATTCTGGTTTTAAGTTAATAGCAATATAAGATGTTGGAGTGAATAATTCACTCTGCGATGAGGCTAACAGTGAAATAATAATAATAACAATGATAATAATAATGTGAATCTTCATTCAGGTCACTTGCTGAGGGAAGCACTCATAATGTACCTGACTTACCAGTGCAGTAAATATAAATAATAATAAAAAATGTTAGAAGCAGAAGTAATTAAACTGATCGTTAAACCCGCACTGAAGGAACAGTGGGGTGAAGAAAGTCAGGTGGCTTGGTTTTTTTTTCAGTTTTCCTTTTGTTGCTTTCTTTCAAGTGATTTCAAAAGCTTTTCACATGGAAGATTAGTGCTTTTCCTGAGTTACGCTCCAAGTCAGAACAGTCATGTGGGATTTGTTTCACCTGGAGTTCCTCAAAACCTGCTGCACACTGGGGTATCCATCTGTGTCATGAATGGTGCTGTGTCTCATTATCTCCCTGTTCTTCTCTGGGTCAAAAGCAAAGATTGTGAATATATATCTGTTCTGGTCACGTCTCCTTCAAAGGAAGCTGAAAACAAGTTTATAGCCTTTAATGTTTTTGAATCGTAGATTTCAAATCCTCCTCCTTTTGTGTGCTCTGCAGTAGGCTTTGCTAAGTACTATCTGGCACCTCAGAAAACTGCAGAATAAGGCAGCCCTTCCCTTCCTCGCTGGCTCTGCCCATGTGGATTGTGCTGGGGCTTAGGGCATGGCAGTCACAGGAGGGAGGAAAGAAACCAGTTTCTTGGGCTGTAGGACTCACTGTGCTCTCAAGTTAAAAAAAAATGCATTGGCAAATGTAGGAAGAACAGTTAATAGTATTTGTAGAGAAGATTTACGGAGTACAAATTAACTATTACACCAAATATCTCATTTGATTGTTTTGTCATGTGCTGGTTTTCAGCATTTCTATTGCTGGTACTAAGCAGGTAATAAATGAAAACCAGGATGCAAAGGGAACATTTATGTATGAATTAATTTGGTTGCCATCAAAGCTAAGGCCATTCTTACATTTCAAAGCTGCAAAAAATGTCTGAATTTTCATTTTTCTCCTCCTACTATAAGGTCATTCAAGGTCCCCTATTTTTTTTTCCTCTCCCATATATATGAGTGAGCAGATAATCAATAGAGGGGAGAGTAGCCCTTCCTGGAGACAGCTGGAAAGAAACTGATGGGGTTTTTTCCCTTGCAGCCAAACATTTTGTATTGAACTAACATCTTTTTATCACTTCTTGGTGCCAAAAAAGCGGAGAAGTGGTTAGAGGGAAAACCACAAAACTTTTGCAGCCTTCCAAGCCGTTGAGCTCAAGCAAGTATGAGCAGAAATGAACAGAAACCCACAATTTCTTTCCCAATGATGTGTCAAAGCTTCCTCATCTTCCTGCAGGGCCCACACAAAGAGATATGCAATGAATGTTGATACGAGGGCTGTGCTGGGAGATGATGACCATCAAAATGAGTGCTTGGGTATTTTTGTTCCTTTGGAGAAGGAGAAGATGCCTTTCATTTCTTTTCTTGATACAATATGTAGGAATCAAAGGCATCATTCCAGAAAAATAAAGCATCAGGAAGATGGCATAGTTCATGTTGACAGTGGCAGGAATATTTGTGTACCATGACCTCATCAAGGGCTTGCCTCACCATCTCTATTCACAGAATCAGAGAATGGTAGGGGTTGGAAGGGACCTTTGGAGATCATCTAGTCCAACCCCACTGCCAAGGCAGGTTCACCTAGAAATCACACAGAAATGCATCCAGGCAGGTTTTGAATGTGTCCAGGGACAGAGACTCCACCACATTATTTTATGTCACAGTATAATATAATAGATGTATTTTTATTTTCAGCTCTTAGAAGATTCACTGTTGATGGAAAAATTTTAGTAGTAGTTGCCCAAAACTGTTGTAAAGGCAATTATTTAAATAGTGTATAATTTTAATCCATTAAAACATGTCAGTAATGGCCATGTATATTTCATAGAATGCACACATAAATATAAAAGCAAAAGAGAAAAGTAGCATTCTGAAACTCATTATCTTTGGATGTATTTATTGTCAGTCTGTATTGTTGACGTTTTCAAACCTCTGCAGACCAGAAATCCTATCATCTAGCCAAGTATATTGGTTAAAAAGGAAAGGACAATGAAAGAGAAAAATTAGGAAGCAAACCTGAATGAGAAGAAACCAAGTCTGGGGAAAGTTGAGAGAGAGGTAACAGATTTTTCTTTTATAATTAATGTTCAGAGTTAGGCAAAATAATCAGTGAAAGAATAGCTTGGTATTTCCAGAAGGAATCAGGAGAAGTTCAGTTCTGCATATTATACTTTTTCATGTAATAGTCAAAGTAGACATTTACCAGATGTATTTATTTTTTATTAAGAAACAACATCTGGATCCTGCAACTTTGCTTGCACCAAGTGAACAGCTTTACTAAAGTTGCTTCTCACTGACACTAAAGTCTGTTTATGTCAGCTTAGGAGAGTAAAACACCCTTTAAAGATTAGACCCACTTTAACACCCCTAAAATGCTGGTGAAAATAAGGGGGAGCCCACAAAATACCAATGAGGGAAGCAGCCTTAGATATGGTTTAAGCCAAAGGCTGTGTACTACTGCCTGGCAAAGAGTATAAAATAACGTTAAGGGCAGGAATTCAGTGTGTAAGATGGGTGTGTGTGGATCTGCATGTCTCAAGGTCTTCAACTCTCAAAATGTCCCCAAGAAATTTTGTTGTCAGGGACTTCATATGGGGCAGTGTTTGAAGAGCAGAGCTTGTTTCAGTAAGTCATCCCTTCCAGGTCAGGTCAATATTAGGACTCCCAGAAAAATGTATTTAAAGAAAAATTACTGATCCTTTTTACTTCTGGACTTTTGAGTGAAAAATCAAGGTAATTTAGATTTCTTGCATACAACTGTTCTCCTCAAAGAGAAGCAAATGGATCTCACCATGAGGAGCTTTCATCCACTTAGTGAAATGTGACCACATTGGAGGTACAGAATCAACAAGTGGTCCTAATTTGTGCCCTGTCAGTATTACACCCTAGAAAAAGAAATTTGAAACCTAAGTGTGAGGACAAGGAGGAATAGCCCTGTAGAAATTGCTTCTTACTTTTTTTTTTTTCTTTTTTTCTTTTTCTTGTAGTATGCTGTTACTCAATTCTGCCCCTAGATTTAAAAAAAAAAAGGTTGGTGTGTTCTCTTTTCAGTTGTCCCTTTGGTCTGAAGGTAGGTAGGAGAGGCAGACCTCCTTCATTCGAGGAAGGGATAGACACTGATGGCTACAGAAAGTTCCAAGCGTCTTTTTCTCTGCAAAAGTGTAAATATATTGCATCTTTACATCCTGCGTCCCAGAGCTCTCAAAAGCCATTTTTCCATCCTTTACATTGACTCTTTTTTTGCCATCCCTTTCTCTCGACCTTAACTCTTCCTTCTAACTTCTCCTGGAAGTACACGGAGAAATGATATCTGCTCGGAGGTTGCTGTGTCTGGGGAGACAAGTGAGGCTCCATGGCGGGATTAGTTGCCCTAGGACATCTTGCATGGTCTGTATTGCAGCAGACATGAGCAAGGTTTATCAGCTGTGGCCATCTGGAAATCTGGCCTTGTACCAGACAACCATGGTATAACTCAGAGCACTTTCCATTCTTCCCTGACTCTCCCTCTATGAATTAGTAGCCATAAAGCACAGCTATGGGTAGCAGCAAATCTTTCCATAATATCTGCCTTCCAGAGCCAGGTTACAGCCCAGGTTTCTCATCATCTCTCTCTCCCCCCGTTTCTTGCTCTCTTTTAGGGACAGGTAACAATAATACTACACATTACATGTCCTCCTTACAGCTAGATAACTAATGATTGCCATTATATCTCTGCCAGAACTAGCTAACTGCAATACTATTCATTATATATCTGTCTTAAAGCCGGTAACAGCAGTACTCTAAATTATGTACCTTTCTTCCTTTTTTTCTGTCAGGCAGGTAATTGTTATTCTCATCTTTATGTATCTTTCCTGGAGCTGTAATAGTTTTCATTGTATCTCCTCAGAGCTTATTATGGTAATGTTCCTTACTGTATCTTTCAGAGTCATAAGATGGTAATTTTAGAGTCACCTCCATAGTATTTTACCTTCTATATTTTTTACAATTTGAGTAATTAAAATAGTGTCCTTAGATTAACAGCTTTCATAGGGATTGTGTTTTTCCTCTCATGAGCTATCTATAGTCTGTCATGGGCCTGGGAGTGTCCTGTAAAGTGGCCTTTGCCCATTCTTGACTCAGGGCTGGCTGGTGCCATATGCTTTTTACTTTTTAGCAGTGCTTTAAGTACCAAGCCCCCAGGACTGTGGGTTCAGCCATGGATGATGCTGAGAGGGGCTTGGCCTCCTTTGGTACTCAGGGCTCACCTTGTCCTACATACCACATTTTCATGTCCAGCATTTTGCAAATGGAGATGCTGAGTTATTCAGAGAAATGGGTTGCTCCTTTACAGTGCCTAACACTGTTACCCTTGCTTTTGATTTCAGTCTTCTTTCTTATCTCATAATACAAAATCTGCTGTGGATGGGTAACCAAGGCATGTTTCACAAACTCAGCTATGACTCCTTGATCATTATTAAGAATTATCTTCCTGGGATTTCAGTATTTACTTTTCATTTTTCTTCTGACAATACAATGTCTTCTGTGAGGCCCTGATGGAGCAGAAATAATACTGTGTGGTTTAGGTGATCTTCCTCCTTGCAGCATGTATACTAAACAGGTTAATAAACCAGTAGTTGGAGATCAGTTCACGTAAAATAACTCCAAGCAGCAAGCCCAATCTGAAAATCACTTGATAAACTATTCAGTAAATGTATCTGCATAAATAACACACAGGAATAAATCGGAACTGATTTGAGAGCAGAAAAGGAGGGCTACGTTTGCAGCATGGTTCAGAGACTGTAAATCAAATCAGACCAATTTTGTCTCCTGTTCCAGCTTTTATTAGAGAATCAAAATTCAGATCAGTCTTATGAAAAGATTTCCTTGTACTAGTTGAATCTCATAAGTAAGCCTGATTCTACTTGCAAGTGAACACCACCTCTAAAAAAAATGGAAATGCTGCCTGCCCATATCCCCAACATGAAATATCTGAGAAGTAAAATACATTTCAAGAAACATTTCATCTGAATTTTGAGATGAACTGGAGTAGAAGCTGCTTAGAAAAGCAATGTGACACAGATCCAAGTTAGGGGCATAACATATGGAGAAGTCTTAAACTTCACAGGAAATTAATAGGTATAGCTGAAGGGGGTCATTTTTACAGTGCAGCCATAGGAGTTGATGGAGACCTGTGAATAACATTACATCCAAGGATTGTGTTATTAAAATTGCCACCTTATTGACTGGAATGGAAAAGAATCACAGAGGAAATCACTTACCAGTATTAAGGTCTAATCAGAACAAGCCAGTGAAAATGTAGGGCATTCTGCAACTTGGAAGCTGCCAAGTTAATTGCAAGGAGCACTGTATTTAGGAAAGGGTCATCTAGCAAAGCCAATCTAAGTGAAATTACCTTCAGCTTAGGTGAGCAAGATAGGCTGACAATATATTTTCATATACAAGAAAATTGAATTCTTTGCCAGAATAAGGAGGGGGGAAAAAGTGTGATTATGAAATTCCTTCTGTGGTAATCCAATATGGAGACCATCAGCCAGGAGAGGCTTTATCTGTCATTGCCTGACAAGGAGAATTTCCAAAGCAAAATGTCCAAAGGATTCAGTAGAGGTGATCAGTGCCAGCGGCAAAAGTTCATCAACTGCCATTACAGCATCTCGGGTAGCGCTGAGCTTCTCCTGTGGCAATTGCTCCTGCATAAACTAACGTCACAAGGTATTTGGTGTATGACTTCAGCAGGTATGAAAGCAGCCCTCATAAAGAGCTTGAAAGTAATAGAGAAGTCCATGCTGCCCAAAGTGCTTCACTTCTTTGTACCTCTGTTTCTTGGATGAAATGTATTTGTGTCTCGTTTCCCCATCTACAGAGGGGGTATGTGGTCACTCCTGGCTTTGCTTATTATATAGAGGGTGATGAGCAGTGAAAGGCTACCAGACTGCATCCTAACTGTAAATGTTCAATTTATCAGATTGAACCAAGGTATGAGTATTAACGTGGTATCAGCCTGGTGCACAGGCTGGTTTTATGCTCCCAGAAACATAACAGACCATGAGTTCAGCAGTATTGGCAGCTCCCAAGATCTGTGGTATGCAGCACCTAACATGCAGGCTCCCTGTTTCAGATCAAATCTTTTTATGTTACATCACCACCACCTAAAAAAACTTGCTTGTACTTGTTGTATTGCATTGACTTAAGTTAAAGGAATGATTTCTGTCTACCTGCTGATAGAGGGAAATACAAAATGAGCCATACTGTGTGTCTAACGAGGTCTACCAATGTCAGTTCATAACATGCCAGCATAGGCAGCTGTAATGAGAGACAAGCAATTTACTGACAAGGAGCTGAAGGAGTAAAATTCTGATAAAAAGAAATAATCTACATTGGGGCATTTCTTTGATTTGTTTCAAATGAAGTCAAATCACTTCATTCTTCCTTTAAACAACTGGAAAATATAGGTTTCAAAATGTGTTCAAGGTAGCTTATGCTTTTGCAAGGGAGCTGCTTTAAGAGATCAGCAAATACTTATGTTCTGATGGGGCAGTACTAAACAAAGAAGAGTTACATAAATGCCTTGTAGTACAGGCTTCATGTGTTAAGAATATTAAAAATAACTCCTCAATGCTCACAGGGTCTTATTTCAGTAAAGCATGCAATGTTTTCCATCCTTTTATGTGTGGTTTCAACTACAAAACCATTGTGGAACTGAAATGTATCTGAATATCCAATATACGGTTGCCTCTTGGCAAAACCCACATGAAATAAGAGAACTAAAGAGGGAAAACATTTAATATTCGTATATGAATTGACTATATAATCAATACACTGGCTTGACTTTTTGCTTAAGTCTTAAGTGTAGCTGTTTTGTGTTTAGTTTCCATCAAGCTTCAATGAAGCAGCATACAAAGAAGAAAACCAACATATTCCTAAACAGAGAAGAGGTCCCAAACGTCAGTTTGACTTCCCCACATTTGTGATTGTGAAGATCCATGGTATGGGGCTTTCTGTTATGAGACTTGGCCTTTGAACATCTAGGGCCAGATTTCCTAAGGATTCAGGGAAGGTCTTGAAGTCAGACTCATGCTTTCAAGTTTTGTATGAATTCATACTAAATCTCTTCCCGCTCTTTCAGCCTGGCTTCTCATATAAAATGTCCCTGGGTGGGACAATATGTCATTAACTTTTGAAGTTATTCACTTTCAACGTTTCACCAGAGATCAAAAGCTTCAAAACATTACATTTCTACAAGCATAATTAATATAAACATCTGGATGAAGGTGATAGAGGGTAGAACTGTTCCCCACTGCAAAAAAAAGAGGTTGCAGTGGACCCCTCCTCATAGCTATCCAGGAGTTGTGAACCATGAGAAAAGCACAAGATTGAGCTGTTTTCTCCTTAGACTTCAAAAGTCTAAGCACAAGACATGGACTCATAGTAAAACAGGCTCCTATTCAGCTATGTGGGAAATCTCACCTGCTTACTTTGCTAGCCTGGAAAAACATTTTTAAGCTTCTAGCATCAAACTTGCTCCTATCTGATACTGGCAAACAGGATTTGCCCAGGTAGGATAGCAGCCTATTACCTTTGACAATTAATGTGAATATACAAACCGGTTGCTCAAGCACACACTTGACACCTGATTCACAGAGCATGCAAGAGTGATTCCAACCAGACTGTAGTCCTGAAGAAAAATAAATCATTTTGTGAAGAGTTAGGGCCTGATTTTCTGTTGTTTTTTTTTTAAAGTTCTAATTAATTGGGAGGAAGAGAACAGAGAATGAGATCTCACAGGGCCTTTCGGCCATCTCTGGAGAAGAGAAAAGAATCCCAAGCAAATAAAAAAATCTTTATTATTAAAGCCATTTTTAGGAGTTGCCAGGAAATTTGAATACCATAAATTACTTACATTCAAGACAAATTCCCATGTTTTTATATTCACAAAGGCCTTAAAACTAATGCGGGAAACTAATTTTTCCAAATCTCACATATAGTATGTAAATCAAGGAAAGACCTCTTTTTAAGAGAATGGTGTTTTTAGCAGTTACAAAAACCTCTGATAAATTTTGGCTGTTTGAAATTTCCCAAGTGCATGTACCTGTGCTTTCCTACGAGGGCCTCTTATCTGTCTCCTTGCAATGGCAAATGCTGAGCATGAGTTTCCAGTTTTCGTTGGGTATCTCTGAGCCAAATTGCACTGGGCAGGTGTCAGATTAGATGGTTGGCTCATGTTTAACATAGCAGGAGAAATTGTAATTATATTAATTTTGAAGTTCTAGACATATGAGGCAGTGTTAATAGGTGTTTGATCTTAACCATTGCCAGGATATGAGAAAAGATGAAGACTATTGGGGAAAGAATTAAAGGAGTAGCTTTGGATAGTTTTGATGGAGGTAGACCTTGGTTAGCATAGTTCACTCTGCATTCAAGCTGGGTATCAGAAAAAAGTTCCCACTGTATCATATGGGTCCAGCAACCTCAAATTTAATCTAACCTTTGAAAGTTAGTGTTGCAATGGAAAATACATCAACAAAATGTGGATCATCAAAATAAGGAACAACGTTTTATAGAATTGGATATATACTCTTTATTTTTCATGGAGATACTATTCATGCTGGTACATTTTGGTCAAAGTTCACAGTAGGGATTGGGTTTCAGGAAAGAAGCAATTAGGAAAATGATTTTCCACTGAAACTTTGTTTGGTCCACAGCAGTTCTGAATGAGACTATGATCTTTATTTTTTCCACACAGTGGTTACCCTAATGCTGTTTTCCTCAGAGTTTAGGTTACGTGCATTAACCTGTAAAATTTTGAAAGCAAATATTAAGGAAATGTGTAAGTCTGGTAAGAGGAATCATATCAGAAGGCATTTTGATTCAGCTCTGTGAGGAATATGTTTTACACCGGGTTTGTGATTAACAGTAGAGTCTCAGAAAGGAAGCAGGGATGACTTCATCTTCCTATTGATTGTTGAATGTTCCACCAAGTTATAAGGACCATGGTTCACATAGTAAACGGCATTTATTTAATTTGAAGTAAATATCAGCCACTCAAGTTTAGAATTAGTGTAAGGTTAAAGTTCTAGAAAGAAGAAAACAAAACTCTGGTTTCCTACTGCTGCTTTATTGGGTAGGAAATTTGGAAGAAAGCTCCCCCCTAGCCCCCCAAATTCTCATGGATGTATGATGAAGATTTGGGGATATTTCATAGCAGAACAGGATTAAGGGAATATAGAGCTTTTGTCCAAGTCTCAGGATTGAGCTTTTGTCCAAGTCTCAGGATTGCACTGCAGTTTGCTGGACCATCCATCTAAATGAGGCAGATTACTTTTGAGAGGCTTTCTGGTCATCTCTGTAGGCTGGGCAGACAAGGCACATGGAGAAGAGCAAACATCAGTCCAGAGGATGATCTCTCCTCCCCAAAGTACCAAGGCATACTGTCTAAGTGAGACACAGGGAGCAGAGAAAATGTGTTTGTCCTGCGTCTTAAAACTGACCCGAGAGCAGTGCACTGCTATTGAGGACTCCTAAAGTGACATAGAGGCAGGTGAGCTCCGTGTGTTCTGTCAACCTTGGTAACATGCTGAAGGGAAGCAGGAGCACATAGCATCCAAAAAATTTGTGGATGTGGATGATGTTATCAAGAAACACTAAGAAGATGCTCTGCCTTGTGTCAGAGGTGAAGACCAGAGAATGGAAAGGTGTGAATGTGTTAGGGTCATAGCATGACTGGACATGGGACTTTTTTGTTGTTAGGACTCTTATTACATTATTAATTGTCTCTTGGGTTAGTACTATGGGCAGTGGGGCTCAGTAAATCCTGTCCCATTTACGCAGGAACTCTGTGGGACCTTGCAAGCTGTGTTGCCATTACAGGTATGCTTAAAAGCTTAGAGGTAGTAAAATTTCCACATTAGCAGTAGGTTTCAAAACATACATCAATAAACAAATCCAGCAAAAACCCCCAAGTTTACCCCTGTCCTAACCCCTGCGATTACCTACTGAGGTAGCATCAAGATGTGCTGGAGCAAAATGAGGTCATAAAAAATAGCAGTAACTGAGAAGCAGCAGATTTGTCAGTCTGGGGAGGCTGCAAGAACTACAGTAAAGATGGGCAAGGTGATCTGGGGACAAACACTGTGGTATCTGGAGCTCGCAAAAGTGGTAGTAATTTTTAATGGGAGCTGCTGGAGCTTGGTAGCACTACAGCTTGTCATTATAGAGGAAAGTTGTAAAGGTAATGTTATAGCCTGTTTCTGAAGGAAATGACAACAGTTTCCCCTTTGGAAAAGACTCCCCAGAGTCAAGTAGATGATTGAGTTTTGCATAAATTACAGTGTCTACAGACTCAGTCAGAGTGGCCTCTGTACCACTGAAGGGGAGGAATAAATCCCTTGGAGACAGAATATAGCAGAGACAGATGTGGTGTGTACGAGACTGGCAGCCTTACACAGTGCAGTACAGGCATGTGGTCTGCCCAGAAATGTACAGTCTGAGTTGGAAAATGATCATCACAGTTCTCATCATCCCTTGGAGGTCAGAGACGCTCTTAAGAAGGGAGATAGGCAGACTTGCCTGTTAGCAACATCCTGCCAAAAATGCTGTACTATACCAGCTGGCAAGGGTCAAATAGCACTGCAAAAATATCTCCCAAGAGGGGAACATCTGAGAGTTGAGAGACAAAATATGTTAAGCATACAGACTGTGTCTGAAAGAGCCCTTGGTGGCAGCACACTGCTGCCAAAGCATGGGCTGGGATCTGCCTGGCTCAGGTGTCTTTGCTGCCAGGGCAAAGAGTGGTGACACTGTGCCATGGAGGCTTGTGATCCTCCACAGTGGGAAACTGCATGCCAAAGGACCTGCATTTGTGCTTCCCGCTGCACGGGACTTCCTAGGTTTTGCAGAAGGTAATGTGCTCCTTCTGGAGACTGTCAGTAATTGGGCCAGGCAGAGTCAGACCCTCAGCGCTGAAGGGAAACACCCAGTCTGCCCTGAAGTGTGCTTCTCATCCTAGTGTAGAGTAGAAAATCTGCCTGCTTTCATATTATACTGGGACAATCCTGCTAGGGACAGCCCTACTGTGTAGATCACTTAGGTGTTACGAAAAGTGCTGAGTATATGTGTGGTCTTAAATACAACAACATCTCCTTCCTCTGTTTTTATGCATTTTAATGGAAATTTGCTAGGACTGTTCTGACAGCTTGTGAGCAAGGCAGATAAATGTGTCTGATGTCGTGCTGCTTATGCAATTGGTTTTCTATCTATGTTATTTTGTATATTTGATTGGTGTTATTTTGCTTTTGAGACTGGCCAGGATTTTGTAAAATCATACCTGTGTGAAAGGAGGTCCCTTCTTTAAGGCTATGAGAGGCTGGAACAATGATGAATGAAAAAACATTTACGATTTTACTTTCTCCACAGATCTGGAAAGAACCTTGCACTTTTCTGAGAGGAAAGCTCTTACAAGAGAAGTGCTTTCTTGTGGCAAAAGACAAGCCAGGTGACAACCCTGCTCCATGGGTTGGAGCTTTCACTGAGCAAGCTGTTCACCATCCCCAGTGTGGGGCACTTGGGGACACTTCACCCCTGTGTTGTTCCCCACCCTGCATCCAGCTTGTCTTTTTGCTCTGTGACTTTCTCAGGACAAGTGTAGCTGAGGCTCTGGTTTTAGACACTCCCTGTAGTGTTTCAGCATATACCGTCTTAGCTTCTCCTTGCAGAGGAGTAAATATTTTTTATGCCAGGATGGAGAACTCTTTTAGATGTTTTTTGAATTACTGGAAGCTAGTACTTACACATAATACTAAATGTATTACTTATACATACAGCCATGTCTGTTTCAGAGATGGCTATGATCATTTGGATAACTGCTCATTAGTGTGTACCGGAAGAGTCCTAGAAAAGCTTTTACTGGCAAATAAGACATAACTCCTAACCTTCAGCGATTCTGAGAAATGGAGAAAAGAACTTAACAAATATGTAACTTTTTCAGTGTCTCTCTTTTTATTGAATTGGTAAAGCAATTTTCAAAAATTACATTTCAGGGCTTATTTTAAATGACCACAGTGTCTGGACATATCTTCAGGCTATTCAATACATTCGTACTGTATTTTGTGCAGAGTATACGTTTTTAGCTCTTTTTTTCCTTGTGAGAGAAATATTGATTTATCCAATGGAAACTAATTAATTTAGGAGGGGAAAGTGTCATCCACAAGGGAAAGATAGAGAGGAGGAATATTTGGACAATGCATATATAGTAGAAAACATTCTTTGCATAGTTGACTGCACTGAGGTTAAAGGGAATATAGTTCCTCACTGCTATAGAGACAAATTTCATTGCTGTCTGAAGAGAGGTTTCCTGAATCTCCTCCTCCAATGTCCAATGTGTGTCAGGTGTGGTCACAAATGCACATTTGGCGCCCAATCCAGTCAGTTCTGTCTTTTGATGTGTTTCAGGCAGGATTTTATCAAGTATCTTGGGAAGGATGGAGTGGAAGAAACCTTTCCAATGCACCTCCTTTGCAGGCTTATGACATGAAAAGTCGTGACATGTGAGGGATCAGCCACTCTTCTGCACATTGCACCCACTCAACCCCCCTTGCATCTTTGGGGGTTGAGACTGCTGGTTTGAGGTTATTTTTTGGGGTATTGTGCCTTCTAGTGGTTTGGGGTGGAAATGATGCAGGCAGGAAGACTCGAAAAGTCTGAAAGTTTGTTCGTGACTACAAAAGCTGGATGTTGAAGCCTAGACAGTGGTGGGTGCTGGCAGATAGCTGAATTTAAAAAGGCAGTGAGGTGTTATTAGTCTGAATTGTTGGTAATAGAAAATACAGACAGAAATTTACAGGTTTATATATATGTGTGTATTTTAATATGCATATATATATTTCTGTAATCGCAAATTTGTATCCAGCTTGGAGCTCCCCAAATAACCAGAAAGCTCTCAGGTGAGACCCACCTCAAGACTTTAAAGCCTTGTAAACATCTGTCTCCTACATGGCTCTTGATCTGACTGTGTCTGGGAGATGACCTCTTCATCTGCACTCAGGAAAGCTGCAGTTCAGGCAAGACCTGAGCACAGTTCCTGTTTGTTTCTATCAGTATCAGTGGGACTGGCATGGGAGTCAATATTACCTGTCTGCTTTGGAAGTGTGCTTGCTTCCCACTGAAGGAACTGGGGAGAAGGATATGAAGAAGGGTTGTGAGTTCATGAATAATATTGTCTTGAGGCAAGTGGGCGTTGGATCCTGAAGCTCCCTCTGGCTCGAAAGTAATAACTAGGTCTCTGACTTGCTGAGGTGGGAGAAGAGGGTGATGTTCAATCATACAGATTCCCTGATCTGCTTCCTCATGAAGTCAGTCCACACAGCAGGCTGACTGGCAGCTTTGAGGCCAGGAGGGTAAATACTCTCTGTGCCCTCCTGTGACAAAGGCCCTGTCTTCATGAGCCTTTTCCCCAGATCCCTGCATCTGAGCTACACAGGTACCTTCCTTAGCTGCAACACAAAATGCTGGGAAAGGATATCTGTTTTTCATATGGGGTATGTGTTTTTTTCTTTTTCCCAAGTATTTACATTTGTTCAGCTTTTCCTTTTGGAGGGGAGAAATTCTGCCTCATGGAGACATGGAACCTGACATGCTGCAATAAACAGCCAGTGAGCTGTTAGACAATTCTGAAAACTTGTTGTGGCACTTGTATTTTGGAGTCAGGCTATCTATCGCGTCAGGTGTGCAGAGAGCTGAAAGAAGTGCTAACTGCATGCCAGGTAATCACATTAAAAATACCACAGTGACGACGGAATGGACACTAAAACAGTTTCAAATGCAGTGTTTTGTGTTGTATTTTAAGGTGACCTCCGAAACAAGGGTGTCTAGAGGAGCATGTGGGTTGAATGCAAAGTGTGACTACAATGAGCGGATGTTTGCATGGCTCTTTAGTCAGGACCAGAGGCCCCTTAGTGCCCAGCAGTTACATGAGCAAGCTCATCTTCTTCATCTCAGTTACGGTTCTTGAATCTATTTAGTTTTGGTCCACAGTAAAATAGCAGCCTAAGGGGACTATCTTTGGGATGCATTTCATTTTGCTCTCTGAACCCAGACAGACTTTTCTTTAGTGTGACCCAGGAGCATAGTACAAAGGTGGGAATAAATTTTATCTTCTAAAAGACCAGTATATGGTCTTCATTTGTGACCAGAACAATTCTTCCTACACCTGGCCCAGTCCTGTGGATATATTGTCACAGCAGACTTGCATATGCAGTATTGTGGTGGTGCGCAGAGGGATTTACCCTGCATTATGTGGACTCCAACACAGCACCATGAGTGCCCCGTGTTCCTCTGCCAAAGTATGGCTTAGAAGTGTAAGAAGAGAGAAGAACCTTTTGCATTCCCTCACTGAGATTCCTTTAAAGTGCTTTTCTCCAAATGGCTCCAACTAACTTCCCAGCAAACAATTAAAATAAAAAGAAAACCAACAAAAGTTTTGAAACAAAGGCTAGGGAAAATGAAATGTAACCCATCTGCCTATGCAAAGTAGCCTTGACTAAAGCAAATGCTTTCTTATGAAGTGTAATTTACCAAATACTTAGATAAACAGCAATAGTTAGTCTCTTTTGCAACATCAAAGGCTTTCCTACATTTCTTGATCTTATTTCAGCTAGTGCCAACTCCTCTCGTTAATTTAAACCTGAAGGGAGCACTTCTTTTCAGTGTCTAGGAATAAGCTTCAAATATTTCAAAATAAATGCAGTAGGTCCACTGTCCTCTTTAGCTTTGTGTAGGTAAGAGACCAGGCTCCAGATGTGTCTGACCTGAGAAATACATGCGCCGGGTTGAACAGAGACTGGTTAGAGTGGACTTTGACTGTTATTATGTGGAACAGCAGTAGGAACGATGTTGGGGGGTTCTTCAGCCCTTTCAGCAGGAAGCTTCAGTGTGCCTCATGGTGCCAAGAGCATCCCCATTTCACAGTGGAAGAACCTGGCTTGCAGAAAGGGAAAGTGGCTTGTCCCGGAGAGCCGGTAACTGAGCCCAGGCCACCTCTGCTGGTTTTACTGAAGCTTAAATACTCAACTACATCTTTAGGAGAGAGGAGAATGCACTGGGAAAATAATTTCAGTGCATTGTTAGAATAGTAATATTATTCTTCTCTCTGGGTCTAGGCAGCTTGGATAATAGGGAGGCATTCAGATATTAGTGGCCTAGGGCCTGGCTGATGTAAGTAACAGTGACTCTCTTGACTTCAGTCACAATAGTTCATGCCAGCTGAGACTTAGGGCTGCATTTGCAGAGCTCTTTGACCAATAAACCAGCCTTCTTCTCTCAGTACCGTTTCCCTTTGATGAGAAGCTGTCTCCTAGAGAACAGCTGGGAAAATCAAAAGAAGTCACTCTGACAGGAGGGAAGGCTTGTTTGCCATCAGTGCAGGGAAGCTGCTCTGTCCTCAGGGGTGACTGTGTGGGGAACAGGGTTTCTCCAAGGTGAAACATGGCTGATCCCTTTTTGCCACGAAGGAAAGGGAAGCACAGCCAAAGCCTTTTGCCACGTGGTTCTTGTGGTATGGATGAGTTGAGCTTTAAAGGCATAGTAGGAGTAAGAAGTATGTTCTCTTACTTGTGGCAGCCAGCAGCATAGGGAAAGCAGGGGGAGATCAAGGACACGGATTTGAGTGTATTGAATACTGTATCCTGGATTATGTATGTAGTGAAGAAGAGAAAGTAAGTCTTGCAATTTTTGCTTTGCAGAAAGAGAGATGAGACTTTAACTACAGCTAATGCTATAGCCATGCCGTGACATGGTGATGTCAGCACCAGTGACTTCAGATCTAAATAGGGCATCAAGCAAAGATAATAACCCAAACAATTTTGTAATTTAAAAATTAGATGGAAATACGTTTGTGGCAGTATCAAAATGTGTCACAACTATGGTATTTCCCAAGTGGAGGGTGGAAGTTATTTACAGAAGCTTTTTTTAAGGGCTAGGGGCTCTGCACCTATTATCCTGTGAGCTTCCTTAGATGACAAAAATAAAAAAGGACAGTCTCCTTTGTTCAGCAACAACCTGTGAATGGAATGAATTCAGGAGAGACGCTTTGCTAAGGCAGCAAAGTCCTCAAATGTTACGGGTAATGTGCCAAGTTCAGCGGAGCAATTGCATTCACAAAGGCTACTAGGGAACAAAGATAAATGATCACTGAGTGTACCAGGAGTGCTTATATTCTCTTTCTCCTTCTTTGTCTTTCCAGTGAAGTGTGAAGAAATGTACTTATTTTGTAATATTTCTGCTAGTTGTTTTGGTTTCTGCATGGAAATCTGTGGATGTAAGGATATTCCTACTTCTTGTCCTACTGCCAGGGAGGCTGCCAGCTTTAAGAACACCTGGGTAGAAGCAGAGTGAATCCTTTCTCTGTAACTAAAAAACAGTCAAGCTATAGGAAGGCTGTGGCTCTGTAATATACTCAGTGTTGTGCTACTGTGTGTTTTGCAAGATGATGGTTATTAATTGAAAGACATTGAAAAATAGGAAGACCAGTGCTTAGGTTGGTTGTTTCTTATGGTAAATACACAACTTCTGAAGATGTGCCTATTTGCAGTTTAAAATTGCTGTTTCATACTCTGGATTGTTGTTCTGCCTTTTTTCCATTAGTTCAGAGTCTTTCCGTGCCTCAGGTTTTCTTTCCGTACAGTGAGTTTTTCACATCCCTGGATCAGTTGTGAAATTAAAGGGTAGAGCACATTTGCCAAGGGAGTCTCCTGTCTGGGACTGAGTGAAGACACAGCTCCAGAGAATCCCACTTCCCCATGTGGTGCTGTGGAATGACAAAACATCTCTGAACTGGTACAAATATCTGGCACATAACCAAAAAAAAATCCTGTTGTATCCTTTGGGTGAGCAACACCACTCCTCCCCTGCAGCCAAATGAATCTTCTTTTTAGGGGAAGAATTAGTAGTTCACTCCTTTGAACCTAATTCACTTTTACTCAAGCCATTTTCTAGCACAAGAAAGGATTTATTACTTTCCAAGCCTATCCCAAACTACACATTCTGATATGGAAGTGGCAAGCTCTGTATTGATTTTGTGAGTGGCAGTTGCAGAAAGCACATGGCTTTGAGACACACTAGTCAAAGAACACAGCCGTGTCCTTCAGCTCTAGCTCGGGCAGTGTCAGGATGAGAACCCTCTGGTTTCAGTATGAAGGAGATGCCAGAAAACTCTTAAAAGCATTTTGAACTGTCATGCACTTTCTCCCTTGAGCACATAAACTCTGTATATTCAATTCTTCAGCAGGTGGCAAAAACTATTTCCTCACGCAGCCTTGAATGATGGGCTATAAGGCTTGAAACTGTAGATGGCAATTAATTAAGATTGGTAGAAATTAATTTCTCAGCTTTTGTTGTCTTGGACTGTTGAAATTTATTTTTGACCATTGCCAATGAAAGATTGTAAGGATCTCAAAAGACAGTAATTAAGTGTGTGACACTTTTCATTTCATCCCTCCTTTGCAAATACCATCGGATGCTGGTTCCATATTGGACCATGTCTGGTTTGGAGGCTGCAAGAAAGATGCTGACAAGCTGGAGCAGGTCCAGTGGAGGACTGTGAAGTTGTTTGGAGGCTGGAGCCAGGGAAGTTGAAGACAGCCTTGCTCAGCCTGAAGGAGAGAAGTCTTTGGATAGAGGGGAACTAACTGCAGACTGTTGCTACAAAAGGGGATTGTTATAGAGGTGGAAGTGGTAGACCTTTCTGAGGGGTGCACAGCAGGCACAAGGTGCAACAAGAGAAGTTCTTGTTGGGTAGAAGAAAAAAGTAGTGACAGCAAGAATGGTTAAGCAAGGGTGCAGGTGGTCCTGCATATTGGTCCTTGTCTCAGTTTGGTGCAATTCCCACTGTTGCAGGTTTTGAGAATTTGAGTGGAACAGGTGCTAAGGAATCAGATCCAGGTTTGCAGTTAGCCCTGTTGAGGGCAGGAGATGCACTAGAGACCTTCAGAGGCCCCTTCCCACTTGGGTTATTCTGTGATCGCATGACTGCTTGCAGTGTATGCATTACAATTAGGTCTGCTTTAGCCTACAGTTACAGCCTATGGTTAGCAAAGGAGAACAAAATCTTGAAACAATATTATCATCATTCCTATTGAATTTGTGTATGGTATAAATATTTATAAGCATTCCATTTTCACTATGCAGTGTTGTATTTTCCTAAAAATCTCTTGTGAGAAACAAAATCTTTAAGAGCTCCCCTGTCCCTGCTTTACATGTCACTCTTGGCTTGATAGTGAAACCTACCCATTGAGTGCCCCATCTGTATTGGTCCTGTCCTCCTGAAGTGCTAATCCTATTTACCCTGTTGCCATAACCTCACTAAGTCTATTTATCTGCTGATTAGCTCTAGGCTTGATTATTCCTTTTAAGCACTGTCAAAACATACTGAAAACAAGGTGTACACATGACAAAATTTGAATAAACAGAATTATCAGGGAAACACTAGAGAAAGTCCAGGACACAGTGCTGAAGATGCAGAGATGCCTGTTCACAGCCATTAGTCTTAAATGGAAATCAAGGAGAAATTTAGGTGAATAATGTGGGAAAACTGGGACATATATAGGTGCCTGTGATAAGGGACTCGGATTTTTCATCTCATGGCAACTGATCAAGCTCCACTTACTTTAGTGGAACTGCACTGATTTATTCTATCTGGGGATATGGCCTTGTGGTTTGTAAAATCAGCTGTGAATATGCAACAGGAATGGTTTGGGTTTCTTCAGCAAATCTGAGACCTTTTAAATAAATATTCAACACATCTAATATGCTGCTAGAGGAGGACCTGTTGCAGGATAACGAAAGGACTTCATACAGACTCATACATTACACTCATAACAATGGTGACCATGAGACTGACCTCATGAATAAAACAGTCCATAGTATTTTGTCCCTAGGTCAGTTGTTTCACTGGATAATTACTCTTCACTGTTAAAAGAAGCTTAATGTGGCCTGAATTTATGTTTCCTTATCCCATGGCCATGGTCTCTTCTTACGTCTTTGTGTAGGATTGTTGGCAACTGAAATGTTCTCTCTGGGTGTTTGGTTAGACACCGGCAACATTTCCTTAAGCTTTTAGATTTCAGCTGTGGCTTTCTTACCAAGGTTTATGTTTCCCAAGACAACAGGATAAACTACTTCAGAGTAGACTGACTATGCAGCCTATATTTACCTGCCTAGCTTCCACCCAAACCTTTGTTCCTGGTAGCTTAGCCATCTGGTCCTGCAGAAAGTGTCTTATTAATGATAACCAAAAGTGTGGTTAGAGAAGGAGCTTAGACTGATTACATCCAAGAATACCTTTCAAGAAGGGTCTCAGGGTGTACTCCAGGAGTACAGGGAGTAGTAACAAGTCCTGGGATTTCATCTGCCTGTTATTGCTCATTTAGTTACAAATAACAATGCATAAAGTTGGTTCATGAGAATATATACAGACACTGTGCAGTAGTAATGAATTAGTATCATTAGTGTGGTGAAAATAGCAATTGTGTTAATTAATATGGAAAGAAACATATTTATTTAATGCAGACTTCTGGTGTCAGACTCCTGAAATTTTTAGAAGTAACTAATAGATGTCTGTTATCTGCCCACCACACTCTCTTCCATTTTCCGCTTTTCTGGTTTCTTTGGTAAATTTATGACATTAAATGATTGGAACAACTTCAGACTGTCTCACAGAGCAAAGCTGAATCTTACAGGTGTTCTGCATCATCAGCACCCAGCAAACCTCTCCAAGGGTATCAGTGCATCTCCCCTGCTACACTCACATTGTATTGTCTGCTCATGCAATGAAGAGCCTTTGAAGGACGGTCCCTGTGTATGGTATCATAAACCACAAGTTTGTTCCTATTCATATATTCTTATTTACTGAGTTTTACCTCTGGCTCCATTGAGAGAACGCTTGAGTTTGTCTTTGTGGAGATCTACTTTTCATATAATTTCTAAATACCACTTTAAGTTCTTTTGCTCCACTTCTGCAGTTTTAAAATGGCCAGATAGATTAACATTTGGGCACACAAAAATGCATCACCTTCAAAATTATTCTCTTAGGCAATGTAGCTTAGTGCTGGACATGGAGGGGTCAGACAGATTCTAGGTCATATACAATTGCTCACTGTATTCCTCAGTGTGTTTCCTGCACAGACCCAGAGTCCAGGAGCATAGCAAAATTGCTAGGAGTAAGAGGTTAAGGCAGGCAGGGTATGAATGAATAAATGAATGAATGAATGAAGATTTGCTTCTGTTCCCTCCTACTCTGCATGCTCCCTCCTGAAGGTACTGATTTTCTATGAGCATAACCCATTGTTGCAAGACCTAAACAGAAGAAGGGGAATACTTTGCACTCTGGAGTTCACTGGGCCTTATGTGGGCCATCTTTTATTTGTAGTGGAGCAGCTGATAAATACCACAATGTATTTTAGAGATGTGGCACATTGTTCTCTTCCTGTCATGCATATGAGGCAGCAGAATGCTGATCTGCTCTCTGTGCAGCAGTAATTCCCCCCAGTGAGCATTAGCAGTAATTAAAATGGCTTCTCCATAACAAAAAACACCTTGTATGACCTAATTAGGAGAACTTCTAAAACAGAAAGAATAAAATGCTTGATGCTACCCATCTAGTGTAAGGCAGTTGTTGTCCATGTGGAAAGCAGCTTCACGCCTTTATTTTGTTGGAAGTTGGCAGGAACCTCTCGCGGCTGGGGAAGTGCTAAGACTGAGTGTGAGTGGTCCATATCTCCTTCCCTGGGTGTCCATCAGTCCAGGAGCCAGCACTACCCCTCACTTTCTGTGCTGCCCTCCATTCCACACCCACTGGCACATCAGGCAGCACTCTGACTGTCAGCACTACACAACTGCCTCTATCTCCTAAAAAGTGCAGCACACTGCTATAACTTTGAGTGCTAATTGCTGACACAACCTGAATTATGGAGTCATAAACAGAGAACTTTTACTGTTGCATGGGGAATTATTTACAGTAGAGAAGTATGTGAATACTGAATTCACTGAGTGATTTCTAGGTGGATTTCACATTTAACTTATGGTAACTACCTTGATAAAAGCCCTGAGAGAGTAATTCCATCTTGTAGCTTTTTCGTGATTGCTATTGTATGGGTTATCGATCGTAACGTTTTTCATTTAGATATGCTAAATAGGTTTTTTCTTCCATTAATAATGAGAAAATTTCCCCCTTTTTTTTATGCTTTTCAGAATTAAAATTATTATTAACGTTATTTGTCTATCTGGTTGTGAAGGGAATTTCAGTAATGTGAGCTAGAAAGTTAATTTCATTTTTAGAAGAATATTACTGAGTGGAGAAGAGCCCCACAAAGAAGAATTTGTGGGATGGGTCTCCTCTCTAGCAGATTCTTGAGTGATCTGCCATAATAATTTTTTATTTTTTTTTTTTTAGAAGAAAAGTTTTGGAAACCTCATCAAGCTCCTCCCTGCCTTAAAAGTAATATCTTTATCACTCTCTAAAATTTGGGCTTCCAATGTAAACACATTTTTTGTAGACTCTTTAGAGACCTCAGAGTAACAGCAATGGAAGGGCTAAGGTGTACACTGCCTGTTTCTTCTGCAGCACAACAGAAATGAGTTTGCAGCGCTGGGTGGTAGCAGCTCTGCTCCTGGGGCTTTCCAGACTGACTGGGCAGCTTATTTTGCTGTGCCCTTGTCCCCAGCACGCTCAGCAGGTGCCCAGCTTCCTGTGACAAGCCTGGCAATTGGTTTTAACTCAAACACCACTCAGCAAATATGGCACATTATGGATTTGGGATTGCTGGCACGAAACAGCTGACTCCATGCCCCTGCTCTTTGTTGTCTGGATTCTCCAGCTGCAGGTCTCCCTTCTTTTTGAACCTTGCCTGGTTCCAAACTACTGCACAAGCCTGCTGGCCTTTTTCTCCAACACTAACCCTACAGCAGACCTAAATGAGCTTACAGATGTAACACAGGTGAATTATTTCTAAAGACCATAGCTGAGGACTGTTACTGGATCCTGTCTCAGTTTTCCCCTTTCAGGGTGAACTATTCACGTTCTTGAAGCTCTTTCACATAAATTTTGTTTTCTGATCTTCTGATCCTGTTCAGTGCTCCAAGCTAAACTCCTCCCAGATGACATCTGATTTTCTAGAATGCATGAGCCCAAATGTGGTGCTTCACTAAGGCCTTCTTCAAGCTGAAGAGAGCAGGAGGATTATTTCATGTGCCTTGAAAGCATAATGACCCCTCAGTCCTGTTAAAGAGCATTCTGGTGGTTGGGGCTAGAGCTCTCATTTGTTAAACCATTTTCAATTCCAGGTCTGCTCTCCAAAGGATGTGTTGATTCTTCCTTGATTGGCATAATTGACAAACTTATTAAGCATGCTCTCTGCTTTATCATCCAGATCATTAGTGGAAGTATTGAATAGTCCTATACCCAGGGCAGCTCCCCGTGGAACACACGGGTCCATACCGCTATTATGATGCTGAAATATTGATAACTGCTTTTCAAGTACTGCTTTCCAACTGCTTCTACATTCTCCCTGCAATGTGAAATCCCCATGCCTCCTTAATTCAGCTCTGAGACTGCTGTAAAATACAATGTCTAAAGTCAGGATATGTGACATCTGCTGCTGTTCTTATAACTACAAAACCTATCACTCTCTCACAGGAAGAAATTGTTTCTCTTTGACACAATTTGTTCTTGAGAAATCCATGGTGGCTGCTGCTCAAGTCCTGCTTTCTCCTAGGTGCATACATGCAACGTGTTCAGCTATTTGTTCCAGTTTTTTTTTTCTTTTCCCAGGATTTCATGTTGCTTCTCTTTCATTTTTCCTTTCAGAGAAGGAGCTAAAAACAAGAGATGTGGATCTGGAGTGCTGGACACTGATAACACCCACCCCTCATGTGAGTACCGTTTGACACAGGGGTACGGATGGTTTTGTGCGAGGACCTGAGGCAGATGCTCTCTCCTTAAGTCTGTCACGTTTCCAGGGTGACAAATTTCAGAAGGTTTTTGCAGAAGGTTTGCAGATAGACCTTACCTGCTCACACAATTCTCACTAGCCTGTTTGTGTCATTTGGGGTTTTTTTGCGCTCACACTATGAGNCACAACAGAAATGAGTTTGCAGCGCTGGGTGGTAGCAGCTCTGCTCCTGGGGCTTTCCAGACTGACTGGGCAGCTTATTTTGCTGTGCCCTTGTCCCCAGCACGCTCAGCAGGTGCCCAGCTTCCTGTGACAAGCCTGGCAATTGGTTTTAACTCAAACACCACTCAGCAAATATGGCACATTATGGATTTGGGATTGCTGGCACGAAACAGCTGACTCCATGCCCCTGCTCTTTGTTGTCTGGATTCTCCAGCTGCAGGTCTCCCTTCTTTTTGAACCTTGCCTTGTTCCAAACTACTGCACAAGCCTGCTGGCCTTTTTCTCCAACACTAACCCTACAGCAGACCTAAATGAGCTTACAGATGTAACACAGGTGAATTATTTCTAAAGACCATAGCTGAGGACTGTTACTGGATCCTGTCTCAGTTTTCCCCTTTCAGGGTGAACTATTCACGTTCTTGAAGCTCTTTCACATAAATTTTGTTTTCTGATCTTCTGATCCTGTTCAGTGCTCCAAGCTAAACTCCTCCCAGATGACATCTGATTTTCTAGAATGCATGAGCCCAAATGTGGTGCTTCACTAAGGCCTTCTTCAAGCTGAAGAGAGCAGGAGGATTATTTCATGTGCCTTGAAAGCATAATGACCCCTCAGTCCTGTTAAAGAGCATTCTGGTGGTTGGGGCTAGAGCTCTCATTTGTTAAACCATTTTCAATTCCAGGTCTGCTCTCCAAAGGATGTGTTGATTCTTCCTTGATTGGCATAATTGACAAACTTATTAAGCATGCTCTCTGCTTTATCATCCAGATCATTAGTGGAAGTATTGAATAGTCCTATACCCAGGGCAGCTCCCCGTGGAACACACGGGTCCATACCGCTATTATGATGCTGAAATATTGATAACTGCTTTTCAAGTACTGCTTTCCAACTGCTTCTACATTCTCCCTGCAATGTGAAATCCCCATGCCTCCTTAATTCAGCTCTGAGACTGCTGTAAAATACAATGTCTAAAGTCAGGATATGTGACATCTGCTGCTGTTCTTATAACTACAAAACCTATCACTCTCTCACAGGAAGAAATTGTTTCTCTTTGACACAATTTGTTCTTGAGAAATCCATGGTGGCTGCTGCTCAAGTCCTGCTTTCTCCTAGGTGCATACATGCAACGTGTTCAGCTATTTGTTCCAGTTTTTTTTTTCTTTTCCCAGGATTTCATGTTGCTTCTATTTCATTTTTCCTTTCAGAGAAGGAGCTAAAACCAAGAGATGTGGATCTGGAGCGCTGGACACTGATAACACCCACCCCTCATGTGAGTACCGTTTGACACAGGGGTACGGATGGTTTTGTGCGAGGACCTGAGGCAGATGCTCTCTCCTTAAGTCTGTCACGTTTCCAGGGTGACAAATTTCAGAAGGTTTTTGCAGAAGGTTTGCAGATAGACCTTACCTGCTCACACAATTCTCACTAGCCTGTTTGTGTCATTTGGGGTTTTTTTGCGCTCACACTATGAGTCAAGGACTACTGCTGGCTCAAGAGCTCAGCGCTGACCCTGATTTTTAAGTGTGATTTAGTTTCAGGTACAAATGTTACAGACAGTTACTAAATGAAAGCTATCTGTTACAGAAAATGGTGATGTTTTCTCTCTTTTCCTCAATTCCCTCCCCTGTAAATGAGGTCAGGAATGTTATGAAGCTAACATCATTAATGGTTGCAAAGTGTTTTGAGATCTCTGAATGGAAGGGCTTATATAAGTGGGAAAGTCATATTAGGGTAATTATAATTGCCCACTGTACTGGCACAATATAGATCACTTAATGAGTTATTTGGCTTTTTCTTTCTCTATCTCTTCTACCTTCAGCTCCCCAAAGCAACATAAACAGACTGATTTTAATTGGCAACTTTCATTTCTACCAAATGGATTTTTCACTGAGAGTCAAACTCAGCAGCAACATTTAGAAAATGCAGGTTGGTTTCAGATCAATTGGAATTTTCAGAGACACAGTAAAGAGGAAAGTCTCTATACTCTTTGAAGTAGAGAAGCACATACCGAACCTGCCTCTTAAATTATGAGCACTTCTCTCTCCATTACCTTGCAGTGTGTTCACTGCCAGAGCTGTACTCAGCTCTTGACAGGTGCTTGTGACTAATATGATGAAGGTAAATTAATGACTTAGGCTGGTGACTAACACGGTGTAGTTAATGGTCTCTGCAGAGGAAAAGAAATCCTCTTTGTAGTTTGACCTCACACAGCTGTAATTTACTCTCTTGGTTTTGCCAGCGTTTCACTTGTGTTGGTTTGAATGTGTGGTCTTCTGGAACTGACCCAGAGATGGGATGAGGGAGCTGGCTCTTGGTGTTTTAGTAGGACCTAAAGGAAGCTTCCTTCCCGTGGTACTTGTTTCTTTCAGCTGCAGCACCCACTCATGTTCATTCGTATGACTGAGAAGTGGCTTCTTAAAACTTCATAGTGGATTAAGAAAACTATTAGGATTTAGGAAATTGTGATCTCTTGTAGGCATTATTACCTTACAGTCAATAATATGAATGCCTAAATTGTTAGGGGTGTACTTGCTGAGTCTTGGAAATTGTATCTGCCATGCAATGTGGACCCATTTGGGTTCCTTTCTTCCCTTTCTTGTTTCCTGTGAGTTCCTTAGAAGTGGTCTCAGGGATTGTTTGCCCATGCATTGAAACAGCATGCATATAATTTATACAATTGCCATAATTAGGATTACCATACTTTATTATTATTATTACCAGTTATTATTATTTTAGTATTATTATCACCTCGTTATTTTTACATTATTTTTATTTTCAGTTCAATTTTCAAGAGTAGCCAAAGATTTTCAAGAACTATTCTTTAGGATGTCATGTCTTACCTTTGGATAAATCACAGGGGACTTGGCCATGTTTTTAAAACATGGGGTGTGTCAGATGTGTAAATACTGTAAAAATGGGATGAGTTCTGCCTCTTCCCCTTCCCACTCCCTCATACACTTGGTGGAGAGGGAAGCTTACACTGTAGAACTGCTATCAGTCTTTTCCTAGGACAATTTAAAACTGAACACAGTACTCCAGGTGTGGCCTCACCAGCACTGAGTACAGAGGGACAATCACCTCCCTGGTCCTGCTTGCCACACTGTTTCTAATACAACCAGGATGTCGTTGGCCTTCTTGGCAACCTGGGCACACTGGTGGCTCATGTTCAGCCACTTGTTGATCAGTACCCCCAGGTCCCTTTCTGCCAGGCAGCTTTCCCGACACTCTTTCCCAATTGTGTGGGGTTGTTGTGACCCTTGTGCAGGCCCCAGCACTTGGGTTTTTGAAGGTCATACAGTTGACCTCAGCCCATGGGTCCAGTCTTGTTAATATATGTGTGTGTTTCTGTGTGTGTGTTTCTGTGTGAGAGAATATCCTGACATGAAAGCCCCAGAGTATCACCAGGTTTCTGAGGTAATGCTGCCTCATCTCTGCTCTCTGTTCAGCCTCTTGCCTCCCAGTTTGTGCTGAATATTCAGTATAATGTTCCTGGTCCTGTTGGGCTGGAATGTATTGGAAACCTTGGCTGAATGTATCAAGTACAGCTCTGGGGATTCTTGCTTTGTGTGCCTGTTTCTGCAGTGAGCTGTTGCATGGTCTAAGCCTGGGGGTGGGGAGATGCCATACACTGCAGCATTCTGCTCTGACTGTGGCTCTGCAGTAAGCCCTAGTCATGGTTTAGTGCTGCCCCAACAGCTTTATGTCCCTCTAGACTTCCTCAGCTCTGTACAGCATCCACATGGCAGCACTACAAAGAGTTTGGTTATCCTGAGATACCCAATCTGAGGTTCTGTTCAGCCATGCCAAAGAACCAGAGGAGAACTAATATTGAAATGTCCAGGTCTGTTTGTGTCTCAGAGGTGCAATCTCAGTGTACACAACATGGCACAATATTCCTTAGGATGGGTAAAAGCAACCAGCCCAGTGCCCACCTTTCTTCTTGAGGAGCTTCAGTCACTGCTGCATCTTCTGTCACTAGTCCACCCGTTTCCATATGGATTGAGAGTATCCAGGTAGGATGCAGTGCCATACAACCATCAACAGCAACACGGAGCTTGGCATAGGGAGCATTCCTCTTTGTGAGAGGTTGCTACTTGTGGTGACAGCTCTCATTTTTTTCCTGGGGAAAGGTTATTTTTAAAGGCCTTTCCCTTCAGGTGTAACAGAAATTAATATTGAAGGTACATTGCAGTATTTAGAAGCAGAGGGAAGAAATGCTTAGTATGGCCAGCAGTGACATTTTCCACTGTAACCAGTGCCACCAGTCTTCATGTTGAGCAAGTTTCCATTAAATGCTTGATCTCATCCTACCTCAACATTGTGGGGACCTGCATGGTGGAGTGGACTGTTGTGGTTACAGGCTGTGCCATGCCTGGGGGATTTGGGTGCTGGGAGTGAGAACAAAGAGGCATTTCTATCATTTTGGGAACAATCTGCCTTTTCTTGTCATGAAATATCCCCATGCTCTTCAAATACTTAATTGTTGTATTTTCTTTCATTGAGGACTCTAATGCTTTGAAAGGAAGATTTGATTTCTGCTGTTCTGCAGAGGTGAGGTGTTTGCAGCATCCCTCCTCACCTTTTTCTCCCAGCTTTTGTGGCTTTTAAACAAGGAATCAGAGCAGGACTGTTCATCTGTTGTGGGTGAGAAAGGTGCTGGCAGGTAGCAGGTCCAGGCAGTCCTGTTGCTGGCCAGAGACTGCACAGGGTAGCAGTGGGAAAAGCTCTTAACAAATAGTGGGTATATCAGAAAATGGAAGAGAACTGACATCATATACTGGTTCAGTAGGAATCCAGCAAGCCCTAATAGCCCTAAAATGGGAGAGAAGTTCTATGGTGTAATATCTCTCTGATTTTCCCCTTTTTATTTACTAATGTTAAGGAAATAGGAAATTCTCAGCTAATTCATACCTGTCATTTGCAAACAGAAAATGAGTGTTGTTTTGCTTCTCTTTCAAAAAGGCATTTATTTAAATGTTGACCCACCAGTTTAAAAGGAGAAGAGTTTTAGAAAAAGCATCAATAATCTGAAAATGAGATGAAGGATTTTGTGTTGGATCAAATGGACCATTTTACCCAAAATGTCATTTTGAGGGGTTTTCCTTTTTTGTTGGCTGAAAGATATTTCTATTTGGTCTGTAGTTAATTGTTTTGTTTCAGCATTACAAACTGCTGCATAATTCCAGAGAGACACAAGCAGGGGAGACTCCAGTAATTGTTTCTTAGCTATGGACATGGAAGTTATGGGCATTAATTCTTAGACTTGGGGGTTTTTTTCTGCTATTTTCCCGTGCTTTATGTATTTTGCCTAATCTTTGCTTCTTCCGCCTTTGCATTAACCCTTCTTTAAGCATCTCTTTGATTATGAATCTCACAGCGATTTTTTGTTTGTTTGTTTTCTCTGGCTGTGTTTGTTTTAATTGCTCCACCTACAAACTGTTGAAATTCTTCAGGTATCACCAAAGAGAGGGAATGTGGATTGGGACAGCAAGCGCCAAAAAGCCAGTTCAGGGCAGAGTTATCCCAACTGCTAGTGCAAGATGTAATTGCTGCAGTGGACACCTTGTATTGTAGGTACCTGCACTGGGATAAAGAGGTGAAAGCAGCATATTCTCACCAGGTCTCAGGTGGAGAGGCCAGGATTTGGAGGCGCTGTCTGGGAGGTAGGGGTCTGTTGGCAGCGTGATGCTGGCTGCAGGGATCCAAGTGTGTGCTCTGGGAAGGAGCTGTGGGAGATCCCCTCTGCCCTCACTGGTGGCAAGCAAAAAAGCCAGAAGGCAGCGTGCCATTTCATACAGTCAGCCTGCTGTTACCCTGATCTAGCATGACAAATTGGTGTTCCCAGAGTGGCAGCAGAGTAATCAGACTGTGACAAATGGTTTACTTAGAGCAATTTGTTTTCATTTTACTGAAAATTTCCGCAGTCTTAACAAAAGGTTGGCCCTGCCTCCTCACTCCCACCACCTTCTTCTTTCTTTAATGGCATTGGCATGATGTTGAGAGAGGGACTTGGACCTGATCTGTGGCTGAGAGCAGCGTGTCAGCTGGGAGATCACATTTCTGGGGACCCCAGGCTTTTTGCAGCTGAAAGCAGTGGCTGGAGGCAATGAGCTGTGTGAAGCTCCCCTTCCATTAGCTGTGGGGCTGTACATGTGGTTTTGCCTGCGTGTCTCACATGGGAGCTGAGCTGCCTCTCGCCTTTCGCAGGTTGGTTCCTGGTAGATGAAGGGTGTGCGGGAGCACAGGTTTCCCTGAGGGTCTGAGAAGGGTGTCTGTCAGTCTGGCACCTTTCACAGTTACTAAAACCCAAGTACAGCGTAGGAGCAGCAGTGTAGCTGGGAAAGGGGAGCTGTGTATACCTGAAGCACTGCCAGCCACATCTGCCCTGTGGGTGACAGGGCAGCAGTGCAGCCCCACCCCTGTTTGTGGAACAGCTGGATCCATCTGCTTTAGCACACTTGTAAAAGCCAAACAATACACAGGGAAGGGGAAAACTGCTTAAAATGAAACAACACCAGAACCAGACTGGACTTCAAGACTGTTCATGTCTCTATCATGACAATGCCTTCAGCTGGCTCTGGGATGGGGACCTCACAGCCTTTCCCTGCTCAAGTCTCAGCCTCATCTTGCATTGGGCTTTTCAGCATTGTAGTGGCACTGCAAGGTTAAAACATGGATGGATTCACCTGCTTGCCTTTCCTGGCAGAGAGATAGAAAATGGATAAATACTGCCTCTTTAGCAGAACTTCACCATGCCCTACAGGTACTAGGGACTGACCCAGCAGAAGGCTGAACTTAGGTTCTTTATCTTCTGCTTACTCCATTTGTCCTCATTTGTAGTCCCATGCTGCTCCCAAGAGCAGGTCTTGCAGTTTCAGCAGCCACCATCACTTTTGATGGGCTTCAGGAAAAGGAGAGCACCACCCTGTGTAAAATAAAAAGATGGTGGTAGGTGGGGGCTGGAGTCAGGGGCTCTGTGCCCTGGGGAAGAGTCCAGGAGGGCAGGGAAGGGTTAGACTGGTGGCAGAGGACTCTGCTGCGCTTGGCCTTTTAGACACGTGTTATTGAGGTGAGTATTGAGAGTGCCCCACTCAAAACCATCCTCCAAAATCATGCAGGCCATAGTACCTAGGGCTCTGCAGATATGACACGTGCTGCTGCACTCCTTTGAACTCACAACAAAGCCAGAAGAAATTATGTGGGGCCTTCTAGGGTGCAAGCCTCACTTCTGGACAGGTTGTGAGCCTGAAGCATTAGAGGATAAGGTGATGGAGTCAAAGATTTTCTCCATCATGCTGCCTGTGGCTGCTGCTTCTTTATACCTTCATTGTTTAAAGACAACCTCAGCACAAGCTAAAGGGGTGAAATGCTCAGGCCCCTCTCACATGGGAGGTTGGCCATGTCAGTCTCTAATGCTCTCCTTTGCCTCCATGGTCTGCCTGTAGCCTCAAGGGCTTGATTTGTCAAGCTGCTGCATTAGGTGCTGGTCCTACATCTTGCATCTTTGTGCTGCTGCACAAATACTTGACAGTGTGATGTAGTTTACTGCTGTATCCCCCATCCAGCCACCAGAGACATCCATTGTGGTCTGGGGAACGGCCAGCCCAGCCCTTTTCCTGCGCTTTGTCGCAATGGAGGATGTGTCTGAAAATAGTGTGGTGCCACCCAGAAAGCCTGGCAGTGTCACAGCTTTCCTTAAATGAAATTCCCACTCTGTTGGAGCTTTGTTCTTTGCCAAAGCCCTTGGAAATAGCATAGCAGTGTGTAATTCACTGGTGCTCACTGGAATGTGTCCCTAGCCTTGGGTGGAATGAGCTTTCTGGTATATACTCTTACAACAAAATGACTTAAGTAAGACCATTATCGCAACATGGTTTTCATAATGTATTAGCAAACATAATAAAGTGATGGAAAATTACTTGCACTAATTGGACATCCATAAATAGACTCAAGTAGTATGTTTGACTCTCAATTGGAGTGAATAATTTATCAGCTGATTAAATCCGATTATTTTGTACAACCTGCCAGTAGTTTTCCAGTGGATGTTTTTACCAGCCATATATCTCCATTAGATTGACAGATTTGGGTGGTTCAGAATGGCAGCACAGGGAAATGCCATGGGTAAGTAAATAAAGCTTGGATTTACAGCACTGAGGCACCACTCTCAGGTAACTAACACCAAAATGGGGTGCTGACTCGTATTTTAAGTAAGAACTACTTTGTGTTTGAGGGTTTGGGTTTTTATTTCTTCCTCCCTAGATCTTAAGAAATCTACTCTGAGATGCAAAGTATAACCTTCTAGTTATTGCAAGTAGGGCAGGAAAGCTGCCCAGAGTCCCTGCAGTGCTTTCTGGTCTTGCTGAAGGAGAGCAGTGGGATGCAATGAGAAGCAGAAGAGATCACATCACTCAGTATTTCAGTCCTGCTTTGGTTGGGTCAGTAAGTCCTGGTGGTGACACCATCTTTCCATCTCTCTGCTCCTCTGTCTGTGTCCCCTCTGACTGTACATGCTCCCAGCTGCACTTGCATGCTATCTGCACCTTCATGGGGATTTTCTGAATGTTCTGATGTTTGCTTTCTTTCCTTGACGTTAAACACCAGTTCTCTTTTGCTGTTTGGATATGAGACATTTCCCTGGATGACACAGTAAAGCCTGTATTTGGGTGCAGAATGTTTAGCATGGTTGCAAAACTTTGAAAGAGATATGATTAAAAAGAAATTGCAATAGTCCATAAAATGAATATCAGATAGTTGTGGAGGTCTTAGGCAAGTGGGAACTGCAGTACTACTGAAGGCTAAGACTGAAAGCCCACGCTCTGACTTGCCCTAAACCATCACCTTGTCCTGTGCCACACAGATGCCAAGTTTCTGCATCCCCGCAGCTTTGGAGGCCGGTGCAGGATCCAGTGCTCAGCATGATAGTCCTAGTTCTGCTTCCCTTTGAGAATTGTACCAGTGGAAATCCTGCTGACTTCCCTAGGAGGACAGGGAGAAACTTGGCATTGGACAATTTGCAGGGTTCCTTAGCTGTAATTTAAAGGAATTAAAATGAAAAGCACCAGTCAGACAGGGAGCATTCATAGGGTTAGCTGGGTGAGAAGCAGGGTTAATAACTGTTGCCTTGTTCCTTAAAATTTGTAGCTGAAACGTTCCTGTTAACCCCAAAGTCCATCAGTTCAGTTTCTGACTAAGGAAGAAGAAGAGAAAGAGAACAGATTTTCAGTATTGGATCAATACTTGATCCATTTAGAGGTGTGAGTACAGAATAAATATAAAAAAAAATACTATAAATCAGCATATAAAAGTAAGCATATGAAATACATACCTTTGGCAAGTCAGTAAAGTTAGTGTTAGTGTTGTTACTTTGTAGTGGAAATATTTCCTGTGTCTGTCTCAGAGTGGTGGTCTGTTAGCACCTGTAATTAGCAATATTTTATAGGGTAAAAAAAAAGCATTTTTTTTCTGTATTAAACTGCTGCAAAACTAAAACCCATCCCAAGCAGTGAAACCTGGAGGGAGCCTAGGAATTTGTAGTGGTTTTTTGAAAGGAGAAGAGGGTCTATATATATCAAGAACACAATCATAGAGTTTCACTCAATGGCAACACATCTTGTTATTTATGAAATTGCAGCAGTTTCTTCAGCATCTCCTCTTGTCAATCCTCGGACCAGCCTGGGCTCAGAACAGGGTGGGTGGGGGATGTGGCCAAACAGGGTAAGAATGGTCAGAGCTCTGGATTTGGCAGAGCTTTCTACTGCTTGCATTTCTTGAGTACCATCACTGCCTTCAGAGGGACTAGCTTTTGTCCAAGCCTCTGGATAATTAGCACCACTGGCAGCATTATTCTCTCAGATACACTCAGCCAAATAACACTGTCGTGCAGCTCTGGGCTGACAAGCTGGGACATGTTGAAGGTGGTGTTTGGAGGCTGGAGCTGCCTCTTGCCTCTTGCCAGCCCTTGCACAAGAAGAATTAGCTTAAACCCAGATTCACTGGATGAGTTCTTCTGGGAAGGCACAGAAATGCTGATCCACCACAGTTTCTGTTCTAGGTTCTTCAGGTTTGTTTACACTAATGAAGCTGGTGATGATGTTAACCTGAGCACAGACCTCTGTGTCCTGTAGCACTGGCCATGGTTACTGTGAAACAAGGACTGGTTCTCCCAAAATGTCATTCTTATCTAGGACTGGACAGTGGGGTTCATCCCCTCCTTCTCCCTGCTTACTTGAGCGGGGTTAAGACAATTTTCCAGCTACCTACCTCAAAAGAGTATTTATTTCCTGGTGCATTAGCAGGAGGAAAGTTATTTGACTGTGAATATGTGGCACATTTGTTGCCGATTCCCTGCAGGCTTCCTGTGCGTGCAGGCAGAGCTCGCTGCTGGCTTGCTCGCTCACAGCCAGCCCCCTCTCCCCATGGAGCCGGCACGCGTTTCAGTGTTTGTTGTGTGCTCTCTGCTTTTCTCCTTTGAGACGAAGATGGCCACTGATGATTTTATGTATCCCTTCTCTTCCTACCCCAAATAAGAAGACCGTGAGCTTCTTAATCAACAATATTTCAGTGTCAACACTGTGAATACAGAGAGTAGGTGCCGATAATGCCACGTTTTCTGACACTGTTTTATGTGATACCATTTACAACTGAAAGGGAAGATGGCGATGTGAGGGAAAGCACTAGGTTTTACTTTTCTGCATCATCTCACCCAAGGAAGATATTCCTTTTAAAATTCAAGGAAAATGTTGCAAATTACTACAGCTGTAGACCACAAAACCTGAGCCATTTAGCAAGGTCAAAACAAGCTCTCAGGACTGAGGCAGAGGAGGAAGAGGGAGGTCTGACCCACCACCCCTCTCCCAGGCTGTCTGGGGGTTGTAGAAAGGGGGACCAGGGAAAGGGGATATGGAAAAATGTATCTCACGCCAGTTACCTGTGACCCAAGAGCTGCAGCAGTGCACAAATGTGTTTGTTCCAGGGACTAAAAGTAAAGCTATGTTTTAGGAGAGCAGCATCGGTGCTTTTTCTCAACACTTGCTACAGCAGCACTCTGGCCTGCCTCTGTTATAGCAACAGCTGGCGAAGGCGGTTGACGTTTGTTTTCATTCGTGACCTAAGGCTTAAACTGTCTTCTCCAGCCTTGTACAATTGTCCAGTATATAGTGTACACCTTGGTCCTTCCTATGACCTGTTGATGTCACCTTGGCTTTAGCATAGCCTTGCCATCTTTTAACATTGCTCTAAGGTCTGTGGCTACGTGAAGCAGGGATGGGGATCACAGGAAAGACTGATTTCCACAACCTGAAAGAATATATTATTGGGGAGCTCTGGACGTAACCCTGGTAACGACCACATCTGTGAGTTTGCTGTTTCAGCCTTTACCCACTGAGCTGTTTCAGTATTCCCAGAAGGGAGAAGCAGTGGCAGGACAGGCAGTTGGGGTTTTGCATCTCCTAAAGATTCATGAACAAGCCAACTGTCAAATCCAGAAGAGCATAAATAATGCTGGAAAATCCAGACAGATATTCACCTTCATTCCCTCCAAAGTGGAGAGGACTGACTGTGTTTAATTCCATCTGAAAGAAAAAAAAACAACACTTCATTTTTACTCTTTATTACAATAAAATGAAAAGCAGCCCACATTGTCTGTGAAAGGGGAAGCCTGTCACAGTCAGTATTACATTTTCTTTCTGGATGCAAGAAAATGACCTTCATAGCTCACTTGAGGCTTTGTCTCTTTAGAGTTATAGGCCATTCCCTTGTTAGTGGTAATAAACTGCATTATATTCCACTTCACACTGTTGGGTTTTTTTTACATAAAGCTGGGAAGCTAAAAAAAAACAAAAAATCAGGAAAGAAAAAAGGTCAGTGAGTTTCAAAATGTGCCTTATTAAAAAGGATATAAAAGAGAAAAAGCTCAAATGATATGTGTTACATTAATAAGCCATTAATTTTTAAGCACTGTTCTTAAGTGTTTGGGATATTGTTATCCTGAACACAAGGGTATCAGATGTTCAGCACGCAGAATGGTCTTGGATAAAAATCACAGGGAGACACAGAGAGGATGGCTTCTCTGCTGCTGAGCACAGCCAAGGAGCTTCACCTTGGCCATCGGAGTCAGTGGCAGGTCCCAATATCTCCAGCCCTCCCAAATCTTTGGCTCAGTTGTTACACAACCCTATCTGTATAACAGAGACCAGGACACTGTGTTAATGCAAGTCCCAGCCGCTGTTGATGCTGTGCCTTTAAATAACACTCAGAAACCCCCTTATCTCCCCTCTGCACTTTTGGCCTCCTGACAGGCCTGTAATTAGTAAAGATTTTTCACATTCGTGGATAGACCAGAAATTTGGAAGCACTTAATGAAAAAGGTCAGTTACCTTGACCAGGCTGAAATTGCAGTTAGAGGACATTTGCTCGCTCCCAAAGCTGGCAGCACACAAATACATGAATATTTACGTCCTGCATGCAAAAATGAAAACACTGTGTGTAATTCTTCTGAGGATAGAAACTTGTATTCAACATGACTCCAGCCCTGAGGGGTGGCTCATGTTTTGAGGACTTTTTGTCCTAGATATACTAAGTTAGGGCTTGCACACAGATCCCAGGTCTGGGGCTGGATTAGGACATAACTCCAGGTCCAGATTAACTAGCAGTCCAGATTGCCACCCTCCCGTGTGATATGAGCCAAAAGTCCAAGCCACATACTTCTTTCATGGTAGGTCCATGACCTCACCTGCCGCAGCCATTGAATTTGGTGGTGGTGCCAAAGTCTGCATTTCCAGCAGGCTTTGTCTTGGGGAGCTAGTTTCAATAACAAACTCGGTGGTGTTTTGGTCAGGACCAGGGCCTCAGCAGTCACTGCCCATTTTGGTTTGTATTCCTGAACAAGGGCATGCAGGAAACACCCCACCTGCAATCTTGAGGGCCTTGGGTTGGGCTAAAAAATGATAAAAAAAACCCATAATAAAATGCTAACCTCTAAATACAGGAAGGGAGTTTCCCTGCAGAAAGGGACTAGGTGGTTTTGCTCCCATGGCATCTTCTGTGATTCCTCCTGTTTGATACTGGTCAGCTGGAGCATAACAGTGGAGGTCAGAGGAGGCCACCTCCAAAACTTTACATACAGACTGGGAAGGGATTAAAAGGCTCTTGTGGAAATAGAAATATGCATTAAACTCATGAACTACAGGGAGAAACAGGAACTCATGATTCACATTTCTTTTTCTAAGACAATGGGAAATAAGTGCATAATATCTTTTTATTTATCTGGTTTAATCTCTCAGACTATGTTAAATTAGGACAAAAGTAAAATAAGAAACACATACTGTAAACCCTCCAAACAGCTGTTAAGTTCAGAAAGCTCGGATCCATTGATTTCTGGATCTCTTAGGTGCAGTTAATACATAATGGGAGAAGAATAAAGTCCCTGGTCATAATTACACAGTTTAAATTGAAGCTTGTGATCAGTATCAGCAAGGACACTTATATTAAAGTGCAAAACAACATGTCCTATACTCATAAAAAAGCAACATACTTTTTAGTATTAAACATACATACTAAAAATAAATGTTTAAAAGTGATTATAGCACATTGCTCTTCACCTTAATTGTCTGGAAAATATCATACTGTGAAAGCAAATCCCTCTCATGTACCTAGAGAGTATCATGACATTTTCATGCTGCCAAGCAGCCCCTGCAAGATGCTCATGAGTTCACCCTCTCTAGCGCAGTTTGTGAGCATGTTGTAAACCTTTTCACATGGAGCATCTCTCAGACATGAGGAAATTTTTTTATTCCTACTTCTTTACACCTGGAGAATTGAAGTACAGTAAAAAAACCAGATCCCCTGTGGTGCTCAGATCCAGAAGATGTGAGTGACAATTATTTAAACATCTGGCACCAAAAGCCATTTACTTTTGATTTTAAAAGAAACTGGGCTCTAATGTGCACCATGTTTTCATTAGCATGGACAAAAGACAAAAGTGTGATGAGCTACTCTCATCTAGGAGTGAAGCAGAGCAGAGTAGGACTTGCAGCCTAGCACAGGCAGAACTGTCAGGGCAGAACTGTCACCTTTGTGGTAAGCCAGATGGACAAGGCAGGGATAGTTGGGTCTTCTCCAGGACCAGCTTCTCCTCTGCCTGCCTGTGAAGGTGCCAGTGGTGAGCCTGCAGTAATATGGCTAGATCATCTCTGGGAAAGGAAATTCAGGACTTTCAAACTTGTCGCATGTCTGAAAGCCAGCACCTGGCTGATGGTGCTCTTTGCTGTTTGCTGGTTGTCATTTATAGAATGAAGCACCTCAGGAGATGCCTGCTGCCTCACAGGATTGGGTTCTGAGAATAAGGAGTCTACTTCATAGCACAGTGACTGTCACCTCCACTCTCTGCTCCACTAACGGGATTTATTGTAAGGCTGCATCAAATGGACTCATAAACTGCACTGTCTCCAGGGTGACTGGATGAATTAAAATATCCCAGACAATGACAAATGCTTGCAAAAGGTATTGATACTGTGCTGCTAGACCTGTAGTGTCTGGCAAAGGTCAAGAAACAGAGGGGAACTGGGTTCCTTTGCTGTCAAAGGGGCAGCCAGGCTCTGCCATAAAGCATGCTGATGCTCCACACTTCTGGAATGAAAAGCTTTGTGTCTTCAAATTTAGCTTTCACAGGTCTCATCACTCCTTTCCTCCACTGCTCCAAAATTCAACTTAATAAACACCTCAGCTCAAAACATGCAGCCTAAGGCAGCTCCTGCTGAAATCAGCAGTGACAAAATATATTTAAATAAATGAACGAGGTCAGGCATCTATACAGGTATGTACACATAGGAAAGATGAGTGCCTCTATATACAGGCAGCAAATGCACTTCTGTGCACATGAATGCATATATGTGTGTGTGTCTGTGTGTGTTGCCAACATATGTTTAAACTGGCATAAAGCCAGGCATGTGTGTCTTTGTAAAGTGTGTGTACATATAAAGCCAGTCTGCTTTCACATTGCAGAGGCCAGAGGTGTAAGCTGTAATGGAGACCTTTTATTTATATGACCTCCTCTCTTGGTGTCTCTTTTTGTAGGATATCTGTGTGATGCCAGATCTGAAATTTTGTGATGGATCGTTTTCTGCTGTGCTGGACAGAGAAAGCTCCACCTATAACCCCATCAGGTACACAAGCCTTGTACAATACTGTTTTATTTTACAGGTGGGCAGCCATCCGAGGGGAAACTTTAATCTGAGACCCTGTACTTAACAGCAGCAGTCCAGAGCCCTGCCATGTCCTTTCTATCAGCCCCTTTGTTCCTTTAAAAAAAAAATGATCGGGAGGCCCTTCATAGGGGACGAGAAGTCAAGAAAGGTACCAGTCTATCTGCTCCTGTTAGCAATGGTCAGCCCAGCTCTTGGCTGACTGCAGCCTTGTGCCAGCAGCCTGGCAAAAGATCCCCTGACAGGAAAGGTGACAAAGGAGAGGGGTTTTAGCTACACTGTCCTCTAGTGTTCAGCTCCCATGGAGGGACTGTCACCCTGGGGAAGACCAGGAGAGGGCTCTCTGCTTATAGAAGAGCAGGGGTTATGCATGGGCCCCAGATATTGACTCAAGATGAGTGGTGCATCTGTTCTGCCCACAGAAATCCATCCATTGCACCACTGTCAGCTGTACCAAATGGGCCACACAGTGCAACCCGCCGGGGCTCATATGCAGGAATTACTCAGCCCCAGCTCCAGCAACCCCCTTCTCACCTGGTGCACATCTTCCCTTTCCCCAGCCCCAGCCCACTAAGGGAGAGATACATTTCTATTCAGCATCATACTGACCCCCTTTCTCCTCCCCCCAAGCCCTGAAATTAATTAAATGATGTCATGCTTGATTTTATCTGGTTTAGAAGCAATTCATCACCCTTTTGCTGGTTCTATTAGTCCAAACGATCAGCACATTAATTCATTTGTGAGACTAAGCTCAAGGGTAATTACAGTGAGGAAGCTTAATGCCTAAACGTGTTAATGTCTGTAATCAGAACTATTTTCTCAGCACAGAACAATTGTTAGACAATTACACTTGGATATGATTGCCCTGGTAGGCAAAAGAAGCTATGTGAAGAGGGGAATAGCAGAAGTTTGTTTTGCAAGTACTGTATTACCAGCAAATTCACCTCTGCAGTCTCTCTTCTGGATTCTGCGTAACTCACACCTTCCTCAGGTTTTACATTATTAAATAAGTTGAAAAGTCATCTCTTTCAGTCTGAGTAGTGTGGCAGAGAGGAAAATAGACTCCTCTGCTTTTTTTCCGACATAAGCCAGGACATTAGAAACAAAAGCCTGTGATGTTTACTTCCACAGAGGGAAAGAATGCCTTTAATAGATGGCCCTTTGTTTACCAGTAGGAGAATTTATTTTTTTCTTTTCAACAATCATTGCTTTCCTGTCAATTGATGTCGAGGAGCATATGAAAATGAGGACTGAGATTCTCCCTCTTTTGCCCATCTGGAGGACTCTTTGTTGACCTTATGGTGGGGAAGCATCCTAACAGATTCTGGACTTAGTTTAAAGGAAAAGTAGCTGTTGATGAAGGGACCCATGTGGGCACACACAGTCACACCAGTGATCAACAAGGTCATTTCCTCTCATTCTTCCCTCTTCTGACTAAACTGTCGGTGCCCTTGTCTGACCAGAAATGTTGTAGTTGTATGTCAGGTATCCTAAATGTGTCTCTTTCCTTCAGGGCAATTCAGCCTTATGGAAGTGCTGAGCCCTGCCTACCCTACCCCTTCCTGGGTTTGTGGTGTTGAGCAGCAGGTTTTGTTCAGCCTCTTCCCTCTAGATATGGAAGGCCTCTAAAAGTGAGGAGGAATTTGCTGCAGTCTCTGTGAGGTTCCTGATGGTCCCTCTGCCTGGACACACCACCCAGTTCACAAAGTTATTCCTCTTCCTCCCTGGGCAGCCACAGTGACTTCCGCTGTCACCGAAAGAGTTCAACCACTTGTGCTTTTCAGCTGGGGAGAGATTTTATTTCCCTAAACCTGGAGGTCCTCCAGTGCACAAGGCACTGTACCTTGCAGAAATTCTCATTTGGGTAATGTCCCATACACCGCTGGTCTTGAAAAATGCATTTCTTGGTATTTGAAGACAAGGCTCTAGCTGTGCTGGATTGACAGCATCCTCAGAGGCCCCCGTGTTAGTCCTTAGCAGCAATCCCAGCCTCCTGCCACAAGTGAGGCAGGGGAAGAAATGAGTTTACAGTGATGTGTTTTGGAGACAGGGTGAAGCCTGAGCCAGTGACAGCCACAAGAAGAGTTGTCTGCTTGGATGCTTTCAGAAGGCTGTCTACACTCAAGGAAGGTGAGAATAAATCTAAACTTTCTGTTGTCGTTAGTGGTATAAAGAACAAATGATTTCTTTTCCTCAAGAGAGCAATCCTCTCTCGTCTCTGGCTGGGCTTGCAAAGGGACTGTGTCAGTGACCTCCTTCTGTCTCCACAACTCATTCATCAGGATGGGCGTTACCACCGTCCTGCTTTGTCCAAACCCTAGGATACAACACAACCCTGCTGGGGTTGCCCTGATGAGGTCTAAGCCCTCTCTTAACAGTGAAAGAGCAGGGAGGCTCTGCAGGGGAGTAGAATAAAATGGCCTGGGCAGTTGTGAACTAAGTGCTGTCCTAGCAACTGATTTGCTTCAGTGTGACCCTTTGCCTCTTCAGACTTGTTCTGGCACAGGAGAGAAAACTATCATGTGCCAAAGGTCTCATGACATGCCCAGCACAGGAGTGAGAGCAGCTTCACAGCAGCCAAGGTTTTCCATGGAGTGTGGCACAGACAGAATGGTGCAAAACCCAACAAGCTGCTTCCAATGTTGAATGAATGAAAAAAAATAACGAAATTCAGGGCAATATCACATCTGTTCTCATCCAGCTATCAGGTCTGACAATAGGGAATGTAAGCACAATAGGATGTGATGTGAAGAGGTCTGAATTTGGCTTTGTTTCTTCCCCTTCATGCTGGAATGCCTTCTTAGCAGCATAGAAAACCCATTTTCTCAGTCTTTCACATTCTCCTGGCAGGTGTTTGAATGTTTGTCACCAGCTACCATGAGTTGAAGTGATTTGCACTGGGTTGATGAGGGTTGTAGGCCCTAAGTGACATTCCTCTGCCTCCCCCTCTCCTGTACAGGCAGCAAGCAAAGCCCTGGGGCTGCAGTGGCAGGCTGTGCTGCAGTGCAGGGCACTCACCTGCTTGGCAGGGACCCTGGCCTGCGCATCAGGAGGTTGGAAGCTATATGTTGGCTCTGGCACCAGCTTGCCAGGGAAGCTTAGGCAAGGCAGCTCCTCACAACTTTTGCCTGCTTTGTGGTTTTGATCCAAAGTCTCTCCCGTCCTTCCTCTGCTGCTGAGGTGGAAAGGGTGTTAACTGTTGTTCAGAAAGGCACTGAAGTCTGGGATGGCAGAGCCCGTTGTACCAGCCAAGGCACATTTTCCCTCTTCTGTCCAAGTTGCAAGGAGCAGCAGGAGACATAGCCCATCCATTACACTATGGATGTTACTCTTCAAAATTAGTCCCGAGTTACTGTAGATACCATTTGAAACTATGATATTTGAACAATAGCTTCAAAAATATTCACTTACTCCTCCTCTTTCTGTCTTTATTAAAAGCTATAGAATATTTCTAATGTGGCAGGAAACATGCTCCATTGTTTCTCCACTATATTTGACTGAAATGAAGCTGCTTCCCTGCACAAAGGTACCCACCTCTGAATAGTTTACTATTCTGATCTATGTTAAATTTGGAGTCTAGCTTATTTTAACTATTGCAGTCTCAGAGAGCTGCCTTGTAAAGTTCTTTCATGCCATGAAAGCCTGATGGGGTTTTACACCATTTACCGATAGAGTCCACAATAGGTGGATTCCAATGAAACACAAAATTAAATCAGTTGAAACAATTAGGAGATTAAGATCTCCATCCTCACTCCTGTCAGTCTCCTGCAGAAATGCCTGTGCTCCCAGTTAGGCTGGCCACAGTGCAGGGGTGTGAGGCTCGTGCCACAGCAATGTCCTTGGACCCAGCTTATGCACCCCAGGGGAGATATGTGTTGACCCCCATGTTTCACTGTAGCAGTGCTGTGCAAATTCTCTTGGACCTCCCCACCCCATTTGCAGCATTAAGGGACAGCTGCCTGATGCCCTTCCCAGGGATGTGCCGGTCGGGGAGGTCATGGACAGGTAAAAGCCAAGCTGCTGCGTAGGGATGGGTAAGGGAGCAGTGAGTGTTTGCTGAGAACAAATCTGTATTGATTTATGTTGCAAATGCACAACTATAAACCACCTGAAAACTTCTTTGCAACTTTGTTTGACTGCAAAACCCATCAGGAGAATTAAACTCCTTGCTCATAGATTTCAGTTCCTTTGCCCTCGATTATGGCTTACGGAACCAAAGAAAACAGCCTTTTATGTACAGGAACAGCAGAGTTACTGAAACAATTATTTTTACTTGTCACACAGCCACAACTGCTGGAGGACTCCACCGACATCAACACAGAAACGTCACTGGACTAAAAACAGCTGGAGACCACAGGGCTGTGGGGAGAGGAAGGAGGGTCGGTGCTTGGCAGGATGCCTGTGGACTCCTCCAGCCAAATTGCTCCAATACTCCCAGCCCCACCACTGTGCACACCTTTGTGATCACCAGAGCTGCCTTAATGAGCCTATCCCTGTACCACTCAGTGTGACACAGGGACGAGTCTGCCAGGCCTGCTCCCCAAAGGCAGTGAACAAATGTGGGTGCATTGGTGTGGGCAAGCCAGGGTTTGCTCATAGTTGTCCTGCTGCCCTTGAGGATCTGGGGGTCAGATCAGGCCATGGTAACTGTGCTGTGGACCACCACTGGAAAACTACTCTGATGCTGGTCCTACCTTTCACGCATCATCTTTTTCTCCCTTGTGATTATAAATACATTCAGTCAAAATGAGCGTGTTTTACTCTTCCCTGTAAACAATGCAAATGCAATGCAAACATTTCACTGTCTGCTGCTTGGTATTTCTGCATAATCTGCCAATCCTGCACAGAGCAGATAAAACGGTAGAGAAAGAAAGTTCTTACCTCATTTCTGTCTTCTGGCCAAGACAATACATCTAATGTCAGGACACGCAATCTGTCTCCCCAGATACACAAACATTGCTGTACAAGTCTGCCTAATATCACCTCTGCTGGGGTCCTGGGCACTACCCAGTTCCTGGCTGGAGGGCATCACCACACCCATCAAACGCGTTGGTTTTAGGAAATCAGCAAATTAAGGTAAGAAAATATTTCTTGAACAATTTCTCCTTTCCTGCTGCCCTGCTCTCACCTCATCTCACACAGGCCGCATTGTGTAGCATGACAGTGTCTTGGTAGATGGCTTTGCTCCTGGGATAGTGCCTATTCATTAACTATAGTCTGTTTTCCTTGGTTTGGCAGGATTCGGGGGTCCCATGACTCTTCTGAAGCATGAAGCAATGATGTGGCGTTCAGGGCAACCCCAAACATGCCACCTGCTGTGTTAGAAGGTAAGAGAAGCAGAACACCTCTCATCTGTGGAAGGCTGCTCCTGTACTAAGCAAAGGAGGAGGGCAGGCAGGTCAGCCCCATCCCCAGGTTCTGCTTTGCTTTTCATAGGCAGTACAGCCATTCCTTCACACCTGCGCTCTCCTCTGCCCCCATCCCCTCCTCGGTCCTGCTCCCAGCCTTGCTAGGAGCACACTTCAGTACAAAGGTCTGAAAAATCAGGGCCATTGCTATTCTGTGAGAACCAAAGGTTTCCTTTGTTGTAACTCTTCAGTTCAGCTCTGCACAAGGCACTTGCATGGGGCACACACGTGGCAGGGGACAAAAGCAGATTACTGTGAGGATTTCCAAAGGACCCCATGACTCATTCCCCTGTTGCTACAGTCCTGTTGACTCGCTGGTGCTTTTCACAGAGCAATTCACACAGGTACTCTCTGCACAGTAAAGGTAAAGGCTTCTCTGGGGTCTGTGTGTGAAGCTGGTGGCTAAGGAGGGAGGATTTATCACAGGGACAAATACAGCCTTGCCAGAAACAGTTTATGCCATTTATGCAACATTCAGTGATCACTTTCTGCTTCCCAGCTGTTGTCCCTCAGTGCCATTGCCCTGATTCAGCATGGTGGAGAGTGTGATGGGAAGGGCTGGGGGCTCAAAGACTCTCCAGCCTTATTCACTGCTGGCCCATGACAGCAGATTGAATTGTGGTGAGGGAGAGGCCGGCAGCTGGGCTTTGCTGAAAGCAGCCTGCTACACATCATGACTTGGTGCTGGTGTTTGTTTGGGGATTTTTTTGGTAATTCCACACCCCCCACCCCCCATATAGTTGGAAAAATCAGGCCTATGTTAAAGGTGATGATTAACATGCATGTGACAACTCTTGGACTCCTGCAGCCCAGCCTGATGCCCCAGTGCCTCTGCAGCAGCTCAGGTGGCCCTCAGCATCAGCTGCTGGGGGGGGTGTAACAATACCCACAGGTGGGGATTTTATTCTGCCAAGGAAAGGTGGCTTTTGCAGCTCAGCAGGCTGCTTGTCAGCTGCTCCTGCTGGAGAGGTGAGCAGGCACTGTAGGCTGGGGCCATAGAGTGGGTGTCCCTTTTGGAGGTGCAGCCTCTCCCCTTGAACAACACTTCGTTAGGGCTTTAATGGCCAGGGTTAAAGGCAGCAGTGCCCTGCTCTGGTGCTTGCAAAATCAAGGAGGAAGGTGGGCTTGAATGGAGGGCTGCAGACAGCATGGCAACAGGTTTTGAGGTTTGGTTTTGGTTTGTTTTTTAATAATAAAAACTTTTGGGGGTCTGGCTCTTCTCCCAGGCAACCAGTGACAGGATCAGAGGGCATGGCCTGAAGCTGCACCAGGGGAGGTTTAGGTTGGATCTTAGGAAGCAATTCCTCACAGAGAGGATGATAGAACACTGGAATGGGCTGCCCAGGGAGGCGGTGGAGTCACCATCCCTGGAGGTGTTTAAGGCAAGATTGGATGTGGCGCTTAGTGCCATGGTCTAGCTGATGTCATGGTGTTGGGTCATAGACTGGACCTGATGATCTTGGAGGCCTATTCCAGCCTCAGAAATTTTCTTCAGCAATGAGTCCTGGGGTTTTGAATAATTTCCTATGCATGTGCCCATCTGGTTCATGAGTGACAGAGTGGTGGAGACCTTCATCACCATTAGTGCAGTGTGAAACAACTGCTCACAAAAGCCTAGCTGTGCTTTTCAATAGCAGCTTAAACACCTGCATTCCGTGGCCTTTGCTGAGCAGCTTTTCTGAATGAGCAGCAGAAGGCTTTAAATTAATATTATTTCACTGGAAAATAGTCAGTTGATTAATCTTTTCTTTTTTTTTTTTTTTTTTTTTTTTTTCTGCTGCTTCTTGTGAGCTAAAACCCACCTGGGGAAGGAGTGAAGGGAGAGAGGCGTCTGGGGGAGGAATGAAAGAGAAGAAAGAAGGGCTTTAGTAACACTTGTCTCTCTTGCAATGCTCATGTCTCTGGATTTTATTCATTCTGAAGCGGTGGTGAAGCTCTGCTGTGATTGTGTCACTAGTTTTTTTTGTGCTTTTTTTTTTGATGTCACATCTCTACCTGTGCCTCAGCCACCCTTTCCTCTGTGCTGTATTAAATATGCTGCAGCCTTTCCAGTCGTGCACGGTACCGGCGAGGCTCGGAGTGCGCACGGCGCGGGGCTGGCAGGAGAATTNAGAACGGTACGTATCTGTGCGGTGACCTTTCCAGGCTGCTGGGCATAACATGGCCTCAAGGTCAGCACGAACCAAAGCGTTGCTCTCCAGGAGATTGGAGTATTTTCAAATGCACCTCAAAGAGCCAAATGACCTTTATTGTTTCTTGCTAAATTTAAAATGCTCTCCAGACCCCTGGTAATGCGGATATCCAGAAAGGCGGCTTGGGGGCCTGCGGAATGTTTGGATTTCAGGTATGTGCCAGACCCCATGGGAGTAACCGTGGCTTTTGAAGTGACTGCTGTGCAGGGGAAGGGGGCCGTGTCCTCAAGGCTGGAGCTGGTCAGGTCTGAGGTAGAGGGACCATGTGCAGCTCACGGGATTTAAGGTGGGGCAACGGTGAGCATTTGACCAAGGGCACCATGGCACCTATGGGCTTAGCCCCTTTGGTGGGGGTGTGGGCAGCACCTGTGAATTTTCTAACTGGGATTAAAGGTGCAGCTGCCAAAGCCACAGTTGGCCAGGCTGTGGTGAGCGAGTTGTTCATGTGAAAAAAACAGTAGCATGAGGAGTTGGACAGTGTGCACAGCCTGTGCTACATATTGGGGCTTTCGGGCTTTTTGTTTAAACTTTATTTATGGTATTGAGTGTGTCTTAATAAAAATACCAGTCCCCATATCCCCACCTCAACATTGCTTCCACCAGCAGAGCTGTAACTCATAAGCCAGCTCAGGCAGGGGCTGCTGAAAGCACGTGACTGAGCTGTGGCTGGCCACCAGGTGAGTGAGTCCGTCAGGGCACAGGGTCCTGTGACTGACACTGTTCATGGGTCTTTTTATTAGAGAATAAAAGCTCAGCATTGCACAACTCTGTGAGGTAACACATTAAGGGATACAGTACACACAGAGGGGGTATCAGGGTTCGGGAGAGAATTCCAGAACTTCAGAATGCTAGGGTTGGAAGGGACGTTGAAAGGTCATCTATTCCAACACCCCTGCCAGAGCAGGATTACCTAGAGAAAGGTGTTGCTGGAGGAGCCAAGGTCAGTACACTGCAGTGTGGCAGCGTTGGGGGTTCAGGTGGGCTGTACTCCCATGCTCTCATGGCTTTGGGGTCTGCTCAGCCTTTGTCCTCCCCCAGTGTCCCCTCCTGGTGACACCCAGCTGCAGGACAGCTAGAGTAAACCTCCTTTGGGTGGTGTTCCCCAGCCCAAGACCCCACCAGCAGCACCCAGCAGGGTATCCTGACATGGGCTGTCCCCCAGAGGTGCTCCCTGCCTGGTTCCCGGGCTGCCCAACAGCTCCAGGGCTCATCCCCAGCTCAGGGCCACCCTGGAGGTGTTGGGTGCTGTGGCTGTAGGGGTGGGTAGAGGGGAGAACAGGAGGGACTCGGGGTTTTGGCAGGGTGATCCTCTAGCATCCCCAGGGGCACTGTGAGGCTGGGGAGTGGGCAGATTTGGGTCAGGATAGGGCCTTCCCCAGCCCAGCCAAGGTGCCCAGTGTGAGGCTGTCCCTGAGCAGGGTCCAAGGCCCCACACTCTGCCCAGACATGAGGAACCCGTGTTGCTCCAAGTGCTCAGGCTCTGGCAAGACATTTCACACGTGCACAGAGACTTTGTTTCATATTTTATTGAATTTCATTTATATTAAATTAAAAATATATTTCTGACAGATTCANTTTGTCTTAAACAGGTAAAGCTCTACCCCAAGAACCATGAGGAGAAACTTGGGACAGCACACGGGGCGGGGGGGTGGGGAATATAACTACACAAAGAGAAGATCCACAGGTTTCTCCCCGGCCTCCAAACAAGACAAAAGGGGAGGGAAGGAAATAAAGAAAAAACAAGAAACCATGAAAAGAAGGGAAATTATGCTAAAATATGTACCTAATATTAACCCAGGTCAGTAAGTATTTTAACAGTGCATAATCCTCGATAGCTAAAGTATGAGAAAGGAAAGGTTAAAGTAACATTACGCCACACACAATTGGCATATCCTACTGTGTAAGCAAGTGCAGAGAGTCTGAACACACCACAATAGTGCTAAAACACAGAATCACACAGAATGCCAAAAATGGTACTTCTAACCAAAACCAGAGGGTGGGAAGGGCAAGAAAGGAAAGGGGAGGAGCGGCTTAAATCACAAGCAAATTACCTATATACAAATCAACCTTAAGGACAATTATGTTCCAAATAATGGTGTCCACAAGGAAAATAAAAGCAACAGTATCCTTATTTACAAATGCAACTAGCTGTGTCTTTAACAAGCTATAAAAATACTATTCACATTTTCAAAGTAACATACAGTAGTTTTTGTATTTTTTTATTTTGTTTCAGAAAGGCAGCTAACTCTGAATGCATCACGTTGCAAGAAATGAGCATCTTCCCCAACATGCTGATGCTTCTATTCCTCTGAAGGTACTTCATAAGGCAGACAAATTGTTTTGTCTCTGTTCTCCAAGTACATGGAGAATCAGCTGAATCCCAGCCCCTCTCTCCCCGTCTTGGGGGGGCTGGTTCCCCTGGGCTGGGCTGGCCACAAGTAGGGTGTTCACAGGGGCTTGGTGCTGTCTCTGCATCGCCTCCCGGATGGGGCTCACCTGTGATTTTGAGGGGACAGTAACATCATCCTTGGGCCTGGGAATCTGAGCTTCATCCAGATGGAGAAAGTTGATAGTTCAAGATCACCAGGTCAGGAAATATATTTTGGCTCTCTCTGGTTTTAGAGAAACAGCTTTTTCCCTTCAGTTTCTCCACCCCACACTACAGCTGCTGCCTCTTTAGAAATTCCAGCTTATGATGTTGGGGAAGTTGCAAAAACCAGTCAAATAAAGGGATTAAAACCATTGTGAGCAATGTATTGAATGTGTACCAATTTCCAACATTAAAATGCTATAAAAAAGATGTGTTTTCACTGACCTGCATTTTTCTTTTTACATACCCCACCACAGAAAGACAAGTACCCAGCAGCCACCTTCAGTCCTGCCTCCAAATAAAGTGTGTTTTAGTGCATTCAAAGTTAGCTACCCCATACACAGCTGCTCAGTTAATAATCGACCCATTTAACAGCAGTACCAGTTTATGCTACATATGTCATAGTACCTTACCTCAAAAGAGTGGCAGACGTATCTACACTAACTTAGAAAATACCATTCCTAGTTTATTACTGTGGTTATCCCAAAAGTGTTTAGTCTTCGGAGTGCTGTGGACAATACAGTGCATTCTTCCCTAAGAGGGCCCAAAGGCTGGGCAGGGCACAGGGACAGCTGATGGCTCGATGGACATGTGCGCCCCAGTCACACCTGGGCCACCAGTTAGAGGGTGTTGTGCAGCATGCATCTCTGTCCTGGGGGGTTTCATCCACAACATACCTGGAGCACAAACTCATGGCTTATTTTACTGG
>VWZY01002097.1:31278-50453 GCA_013399075.1 Chloroceryle aenea | reverse complement strand
CTTGGCTGCAGTTCAAGCAGGTCTGACCCTGTCACCAACACCCACGGGATTCCTCCAAAGGGTGCTGGGCATTGGTCAAACCTATAGGCAGACTCCAGCCATCACTGTGGCACTGATGACAACAGCTATACCTGTTACTTCCCCGAGAGCAATGAGCCTACCAGCCTAACTAACCCACAGAGCAGGACAGGGAGATGACCTTGTGCTAAAATAAATTAAAATGAAGGTGGAGACAAGTGGGGGTTGTTTTGACATTTTACTCGTGCTTCTAACCACAGAGGTTTATTTCTGTTATTTATTTCCAAGCTGAATCCCCTGTTTGTAGTACTGACCTTTCCTACCTGTGTAATGCTTCACAAGAGCCAGAAAATAAAAGAGGGAATATCCTGCAAATGCAGTGATGCTGCCCAGAGGCAGCCTTGGGGGACAACTGTGGCTCCTGGCATGTGATGGAGCCAAACAGTCCCACCCTGCACACTCCCTGCCTTTCCGAAAAAGAATTTGACCGCAAATGCAAGGTTTATATAACAACAGTTGAGCCATTTTGTCAGTAGCAGAAGGTTACCTTGAGGAATTAGGTGACCAACAGTCTAATTCTGACTTGTGCCAAAGTCACCATCTCTCTTAGGGGCTAAAAAGAAGGCCAAATAATCCCTTTGTTCCTTTAGCTGACACCAAAGTGCAGGACATTGATACAGACACTTCATCAGAAAAAAAACCCAGACTTTAATACCTGAGTTTCCCACATAGGCCCATCCTCTCACCCCCACCCCCCAAGCTGTCTTTCCAGGCTGACTTACCTGACAGCCAGCACCTTTCACCCACACTGCCCAGCTGTACTTGCAGCTACGGAAAGAATGAATCCAAAGAGTCAGGGCCAAGCTCGACCTGTTGCTGCTTTCTTTGCTTTTAGGTTGGGATTGGTGATGGCTGAGGGTGGGGGAAAACACACCCATATAAGGCCCCCTCAAATCTTTACTGGTAATTGGTACAGGATGGGTGACACATGTACAGGCCGCCCTGCCCCAGCACCACAGCTGCACGTCTGCCCTTCACACACTACCTCTGGGCCCACTGGTTGCAGGACAGGACAAGCATTTCTCCATTAGTCCAGGAAATAATTGTAAGGAGATCATTGATAGAATTTCCGCAGCCAAGAAATGTGTTTTCTACCAAGTAAGTGGTACAGACAGGGTCAGCACAACCTTCCTCTGTACAAGGCAAGGATTTCAGGGCTAAGCTTAAGGTACCTGAAACAGACCCAGATGGTGGCTCCTACTGCTGATACTCACTCCGATTTACTGCCATTGCTCGCTACCTGTGAGGGATGACTTGTTTGAAAGCAAGTTGTAAATATTCTGCTGCACTTGAGCAAATGGCCAGGTAAGAATCCCAACTGGCTGTTTCGCAGAAAAGGAAAAAATTAAAAAGAGCTGAAGAAGGGTCTTAAAAGTAGTTGGTGTCAGTCATTAATGTTACAGCAAGTCAATCAGATCCAGCATCCACATCTGTTTAAAATAACCCTCAGCTAGGTAATAACATTAAGTCAAGTACCACTGAAAGAGATTAGGAAAAAAATAAGCTGCTGTTCTCTTTCATCTAGCATGCTGCTTTGTGCCTCGGACAATGGCTGATACATACTTGGGCATCTGCTCTTGAGAAGTTAAGTCACTGCTCTAAGAATGGAGAACATTTACCAAGAGAAGACCACATGAGAAAATCCAAGACAGTGCCATGCACAGATACCACTGCAAAGAATTAATTATAGCCAGACAAAAATACTTGTGCTGCTGCTCTCACCTACTGCTTTGTGCTGACAAAACGCAATTTGTGTGTGGAAACATCTGCTTTTCCCTCAAGCCTGTAATTACTCATTAAAAAACCTGACCCTCATCTTTCACATGTTGAGTATTTGCCACAATTTTGCCCAAGTTCTTTCACCAGCCAAGGCAAACGTGCATCTTGGGCCCAGCCAGGCACTTGTGCTGATCAGACTCAAGCAGACAGATCATTCTCCTCTGAGTTTTGCTTTTTTAACCACAGTTAAAACTTCCTTTGGCAAAAAGACAGAAATCCGCCAAAGTAGCTCAGAGGCCCTGCTCTAGGACATGCACCATTAACAGGCTGCATCCAGAACACTGCTACCCCTACCAGGAAAAGGAACGGCTTCACCAGGTGCTCAGCGCTGCACGGGCCCAGCCACACCATGGAGGTCAACCACTGGCAAAGCAGGAGAGGTAAGGACTGTGTCTGTCAACTGCAAATTAACCAGAAGCTCAGAAAGACAAAAAAGACCATGTGTGAAGCCACAGTCTGTTGAGTTTTCCTTCCTCACGCTTTACCGTGTTCCCTAACTCTTCATTTGCCTACCGCTAGCACAGCCGGGCCTGGCCGCGCGTCAGAGCCCCAGTGGAAGGCCATGTCCGTTCTGGCCTTCGTGCTGCCTCGCGCCAGGGAACCGCTGCATTTCCACACTCTTCAATATAGTGCCTACACTCAACAAGGAGAATGAATAAATAATTCAAGTCTTTTAAGAAATAAAATGTAAGTTGCTAAAAACCATAATTATTTACATTTTGCTTATTCCACAGGCTTGTTTACAACACCGGGGCTACTTAATTACCAGAGAAACAATCAGGCTTCACCTTTCCTTAGCAGCTACATCCCAGCACCACCCCCACCCGGGTTGGGCAGCGTGTGCACCTCTGCCCCAGCAGCTCTGAGTGCACCTCTTAAGAGTTCAAACACCTAAACTGGAGCAGGAATTTATTTTTTCTCCATTAGGAGTTACTCTGTTACAAAGACTTGTTCAGGGACAAATGAACCACCCTCTCCACCTACCTACGTAACCTGAGCTGAAACAGGACATCCACAATCCTGTCCTGGCTTTGTCCCCAGGCAGCTTGGCAGTTGTGTCCCAACCTGGCAGACGTTTGCCTGTGCTTCACGTGACACGCTGTGAGCACCACCACTGAAAAGCCTTCCCTGAAGTAGCATCTCCAGGACCTCATGTCACCCCTCTGCACCCCCAGCCCCTGCCCAATGCCTGACTCTGTCTCCTGCCAAGATGAGGAGGAGTTACGGGAGGGCACCCCTGCAAGGCCTCTCAGATCACAATGGTTTTGTAACCATCCCACTTTAGTGGTCTGCTGGTCATTTTGTTCAAGGTACAAACCACCTTGGTACCACTTGACCAAACATCTCCTTATATAATTGTTCTTGCTGTTTTCAGACTCTTTGCTCCATAACCAGCTTACAGGTTTACTATCTGCCCCACAGCTGGTTCAAGCTGGCCTGAACTCACCTGATGCAGCAACAGGCTCTTGGCTGTATCAGTCTTGATCTAGTGTTCACACACAATCTGTTTCCCATCGACAAAGATAACAAGCAACCCAGGTTTGAAATCTCTTAATACCTGTGTCAAGCTGACAGTCAGCCACCAAGATCTGGGTAACTATTGCTTGTGTCTTACTCCTTCCTCTGCTTCCCTATGATAAAAGTTGGCAATCTGTTGAGATGGCAGGAATTTGGGGGGAGCTTAATGCTATTTCCAGACCACAGGTTGTTGCTGGTGTTCTTGCCAGGTTAGGTCACCCCAAAGATCTTGACTTTAACAGCACTAAAGTGCATAAACTGAAATACTGTTGCATCATCTAAAACTGCCATCCACCAGGTATTGTTTCTTCCCTTTTAAAAGCCTTGATGGATTGAGACACAGGCAAATGTTCAAAGGTATTTAACAGTTCCTTAAGATTTTTGGTGGGAACTAGGTATGCAAATCCTACCCACATGGGTCTTGGCAGGCCAGGGGCCAGCCATCAGCCTCTCTGGCCCTTACGCCTCCCTTCCCACCTCCATCTGCAATCCTCAGATTGCTAAAAACGTCCAGAACTCTAGCAGAAAGATATTTCCAAAGAGGAGCAGGCCAGGGGTTGGGGTGGGGATGTCTACCTAAAAACTGAGGTTCATGAAAGCAGAACTAAATGCAAGGAGACTGACTCATAGTTATTTACATTTTTGATGGAGGCATGCACATTTTGACTTCTCAAACCTCATATGCACTGTCTTCTGTGCCAGAGTAATCCTCCTTTTAGAAAAAAGTATTATTCCATCCTGTGATGCAAACTGGAGCAAGACATTTGTCTCCTCCGATCCCTCTCAGGGCTTGCTCTGCTGTCCTTCCCATGGCAGCAGTAAGAGCTGGTTGCTCTGTCACTGTATTCTCTGAAGCAGTCAATGCAACAGCCTCTCAGAACTGGTAGACATTGTTCCAAAGACTCGATTTGCTTCATTTTGGCATTTCCACAGTCATCCTTTACATATAATTCATTATTTTTAATTTAAAATCATTATTTTGTATTTTGCTGGTCACTTCCATATTGCTTCATTCAAAATCCAGAAAACAGTTCAAATAAAATCAGAGCTTAAGTGCAAACTATCTTTCCAGTGAAACGCTATGTGCGTTTTCTCCAGTCCAGTGTGTGTCTTCCAGTTTACAGGACCCTTCCCACCACCACCCCCAAGAACACCAGCAGACTTCATGACCCCTGTCGAACTCTCCAGTTCTCCATCTTGTCCTCAGTGTTGCCTGACAGCATCCACAACTCCCTTCATGATCATGGAGAAGAAAAAGAGGGAAGAATTTGTTAATGTATTCCTAGTCAGCAGGTATAAAACAGGGAAGCAAAGCTTTTTGCATACAAATCTTGGTTTCTTTGCCTGTCTTTTAGCTTCAAAAAGAACATGTTGGAGGCATGGTTTTGTTACTCTTTTCTGAAAGGGTTTTTGTGTTGAAAGTGTTTGTCGTGTTGGCACACATACAAAAAATGGTTGCGTCATGTACAGTTCTGAACAGGAGTCTCTGTGGTTAGGAATTGGCACAATATTATGGTGTGGCTCAGAAAAAGGATTAGCCGTGTACTGAGTCACATCATCATTTCTTGGAAAGCCACAATGAAGATCTGGACGATTNGGAGGGAGGGAAAGGAGAGTGAGAAAGAAAGAGTGAGGCAGTTAGAAGGGGTTGCCTTTCCACTTCTGTAAGACCGCAGTCACTACACCACTGTATTTCGGTGTCTGTAGGGTGGTGGGGGCAGCACAGTGCCAGGTTTCAGGGAGAACTCGGAGAGGTATTCAGGATTCTCTGCCACAATGGGCCGGATCCGTCCATTCTGTTTGTAAAAGTATTTTGTGCTGTACTCTTGCAGGTAGTCTGGGTGCTGGAGGGTGCTGCGCGGGGGCAGGCTGTNTTTGTTAATGTATTCCTAGTCAGCAGGTATAAAACAGGGAAGCAAAGCTTTTTGCATACAAATCTTGGTTTCTTTGCCTGTCTTTTAGCTTCAAAAAGAACATGTTGGAGGCATGGTTTTGTTACTCTTTTCTGAAAGGGTTTTTGTGTTGAAAGTGTTTGTTGTGTTGGCACACATACAAAAAATGGTTGCGTCATGTACAGTTCTGAACAGGAGTCTCTGTGGTTAGGAATTGGCACAATATTATGGTGTGGCTCAGAAAAAGGATTAGCCGTGTACTGAGTCACATCATCATTTCTTGGAAAGCCACAATGAAGATCTGGACGATTATGAAAAGCCAGGTTAGCCATTTCAGTCGCTGGGATAGAAAGTGTTAGAGAAAGAAATTGGATTCTTAATCTCCATTACTGTGTTATCACACATGATATAAAAATTGTGCATTTTTCCCACTAATGGAAGCTGCACTGAGATTTCCAGGAATGCTGTAGAGTCTCATCAGTTCCTGCTGAAAGAAACAGCCTCTGTGTGGCTTTCCCTACAGTCTCTGGGTTGAATCACTGAGAACTAGCTCAACAGCAGGCAACACTGCCACTGGCCTTTACTGGTACTGTCTGGCATCCCTGACCATCTGACTGACCCTCTGGATCTGTAGAAAGTGAGAAATGACAGGCTGTACACGCCTTCATTCAGTGTCTCTCCTTCCTTCCTGGTTCCCAACCCAAGCTGCAAACAATTCCAAGACATCCTTTCGCTTAGNCGGGGGCAGGCTGTGGTTCCAGTAGTCTGGGTTGTCAAAGGCCTTCTTGGCTTTCTCCGGCAAATTGTTCTTCAGGTACTCGGCATTTTCCAAGGTGCTGGCAAAAGTGTTGAGGTACAATGGCTCATTCACATACTCATCCTCTGCTTTGGGCTGCCCGTTCGGAGCGTTGTGATACTCTGGGTTGTCCACAGCTTGGAGATCTCCATTCTTTCGTCGGGAAACAAATGGGTTCTCTTCCACTGGGTTTAGGTAATCTGAGGAAGTATAAAAAAATAAATCAGCAAAAAGAGGGAGTAATTCTTCCATGTAAAGCATCGTGTGTGCACTACTATCATGCCATATCAGAAGCAATACTTGGATTTGTATGCCAGCCATTCCTAGAACTCCAGATGAGATCAGGTGCTGGCGATGTTGAACGCACGCTGGGTAAAAGTGATGAATTCACAACCTGAACAGACAATATAGGTTAATATAAGACCCTCAATGAACATACAGGCAAACTCGCTGAGCCACAGCCCACATGCCTTGCTTGATTCTGGACTTCCTCTCAGCGTATGATCTACAGAGTCAAACATACCAAGCAACTTCTGTCTCTGCGGCTGACTCTCTGTGCAACCTTGGACATATCAGTCAAACCTTCTGCTCCGCAGTCGTTCCATCCAGAAAGCTCTATAGAAATCTTAGTTAAGCCTCTCTGCACAAAAACCATCCCCAAGGGCTAACTTCTAAGATAGCTTCATTTCTAACAGAACAATTTGCCCAATTAAAAACCTTCCATCCCTGAAGGACAAAGGGCGTTGAAGCATTACAAAAAATATGATTGAATGAGCCCTAGAAAGGGTATAAGAGAGCCTTACATCAGCTCCCAAACAGGACTTGGAGCAAGTTAACTTGCTTCAACTCACTTTCTGTGGATTAACACCACAAAAAATAGTAGCAGAGTCACAGAAAGGTTTTAAGGAATATGGAGCTGATGCAGAAAGCTCGACAGGAGAGGTGGAGGGGAGAGAAATATGAAGAAGTTTGTCAGTCCTAGGTTAAAAACACATACCTCACCCCGGGGCACAGATAGGTGACAGCCATGGCACAATGGACTCATGGAGTGTCGTGTCCTGCCTTGCAAAGTAGAAGTAAATCAGCCTGGGCACTGCAGGCTACAACTGGGCTGCAAAGGGAATGGCTTGGAGGTGAGTGACTGGGATTGGGATCTCTGCAGGAAGACGTGTCAAAAGCATCCAGTTTGTCTAAGACTGGAAATCATAAGATCAAACCCACGTCCAGTATTAATTCTACCTTTTATCTCACAGCCCAGAGGTTTCTTACAAAACAGGGTCTCCAAGCCAGTGCCATTAGAGAGGGATGACTTCTTGGCCTGCCTGTGTCACACAGGGATATTGATACAAGACCTCCAGTAGCTTGGGTCTGGTCGTGGGCTCTGGAGATGCCTCCACACAGAGTCCTGCCTGCAAGGAAAAGGGCCCCTGCCTGTTATAAGAGGGTGGCCATGGCCCTCACTTCAGCTCTGGCTTTACCCACAACAGAGCCAAAACTATTCAGTGCAGAAGCTCAAGACTTAGTGAGTACCTCTGAACTCAGAGCTAACACTTTGCTGAATCTGAGGGTAGTGGGAACCTGTGCCTGTACCAAGAGCAGAGTGGGAACATTTCTTTTTTACATCAAAGACAGCCAAGCAGTGCTTTCATTTGAAACCCCCAGCACAGCACCGTAGCCACACCATGACATTCCTGTGCCTGGTGAGACAGGAAGGAGATGCTTTCTCCTGAGCTTCTTCAACCCAAGGGCTGAGGTAGCACCTGTGAAGTGTTCAGTTCCTGCAGAACTCTGAGGATCCCCAAGGTGAACCTGCATCTGAACATATGTGCAGCTCACACTGAAGCAAATTCACAGTAGCAAATCTCTTATTGCTAGGGGGTTGCTGGAGTGTAGAGTCATGAATGCACTCCCACAAGTCACAAGCTCCTACCATTTCCAACACAAAGGGTAAATGGCTTCCAAATTCTTAACAAACACAGTAGTTACTTGGCATTTACATTTCTATTAATTAATTTCTTTAAAGCTGGTGCAAAGGTTTGAAAGCAAATGACTAATGACACAGCCCTTTACATCAAAATGACTGCTGTAGCTGTTCAAAAAGGGAGAAAGGAATGACTGCAAATTGTGAAGTGCAGCACTGTGAGCTGGCACAGATGTAGGCAAACTTCACCTTGCAGTGATGGTCTCTCTGAAGCACATCTTGTTCTTTCAATCTTAAACTTCTCTTGGGTATAAAATGCCAGCTGTGTGTATCAGTTCTGAGATACGTTCAACATGACATTTACCAAGAACAATGCCATGAAGATAAAGAAGATCAATAAACAAAGCAAAGTGGAGACTACAGCTGGCCCAAGATAGATCCTTTTCTTGGAAGTAACTGAAGATTTGTGTTTGGATAAGAAGGGGCTTTGGCTTTTTTTCATTCCTCTCTCTTGTTATTTCCCAGAAAGAAAAAGGAGAATTACCAAACTTGACATATTGGCACATTTGAACTTTTCTATGTGGAAAAAGAAAGCAAAGAAAAATGAATCCCCATGCAAAGAAATATTAAACTAGTTAGAACGTTTCAACCTTGCTGGGCTATTCAATAAAGCCATTTTTGTGGAAAAGCTGCTGATGTAGAAAAAGAGAGAATAAAGTCAGGCTAGTCTGAGACCTTATCTGGAAATACAATTCCTTACCTGTTTTAGGTTTGTCTCGCATCGGCGTCATGTACCCGTCCTCATCCAGCTCCCCCCGGACAAGCCTCTCAGGTATGAAGACCGTGGGATCAGCACTGTACCTCTGGGTGCTGCTGTCCTCTTTTGCCAGAGTCGCCACTTGTTTTCGAAGCGTGCCATTACAACATGGATCTTCAAAGATCTCTGCTGTGGCCCCTTGAGCAACGGGGGCTTCTGGTATTATGCAGCCGGGAGCTCTGTATGGCATCGGCACTTCTGCAGCATAGCCACCATCTCTGTACACAAACTGGTTCTGTTGAAAAAGAAAAGGCACCATAAGAAAGGTGCTTCCAAAGGGAGAGAAGGTTCAACAGCAAGTCGTCTCCTGTGCCTGTCCTGCCACACTTTGTCAATGATGCATTTCAGAGGGCCGGTGAAGCCTCGTCCATCCTGCAGACTGCCGCGTTTCCAGTGCTGCGAGATCAGCAGCAGCAGCACAGGCTCTGTTGTGGACCAGCAAAGCATCCGTCTGCCCAGTGGTGCTGAGCTGTCTCCCCCTCCCAGAGAGGCACCATCGGTGCAGTGCGGGGAGGGGGGAAGCGAGCTGGCTGCTCAGGGCTGGAAATGGGACAAGAAACAGGGCAGGAAAACTTGTCTCCTACCTAGAGATGTGGAGGTTGGATTTACACAGCTGCAAGATACAAAACCAGAATCTCCTTCTCTGTTACTTTGTTAATCTTCCCTAATTTCCAAACAAACCCCTTAAATTGCATGTTAGAGAAATCTCCTTCTGCAAGGAGGACTGAGGATAGGGGACATTATCATCTCTGAACTCTCGTTTTATTCCTGGGGGTGCTACTTTTAGGGTGTCCTGCAGTGACAACCACACAGTCACCCAAACACTATGTATTTCCAACAGGTAGTGCCTTTCAAGCTGGTGAGCCATGTTCATACTGGTACCTCAACTCAATGGTTGCACTCCATTTTGTCTGCCATCGAGGGCATGCAAGGAAATTTTGACATCATGAGCTATAAATAGGAAGGAAATATGTATAGATTCATCCAAGCCTGTTACCTAAATGCTTTTTCATGGAAAGTTGTCAGAATTTTGGGTGTGGGTCCATAGAGCTTGCATATGAATTCAGGCTGAGCGTAGACATCCTGACTGTTTATATACACACTTCATTCATTGCTGGCTTTTGGGCCATTTATGTAGGAAAAAGGAGTTTGAAAAAGAAAGTACGTAGTGAATGAAGGAGGAAAACCTAAAGGATGAAGGTTGAATGTGAAATACTTACTCCTGACATAGGGGTGTAGGCAGGAGGAGGGCTGTGTCCAATTTCACTCTAATAGGAAAGAAAAATGGAATGATGGATACATAATAAGAGGTCACAAGAATGAAACAAGTCACATGAGTCGTATGATTCAATGAGGAGAAACATGCACATCTGTCAGATTTCCTAACTGAATCCAAAATTCAAAGAATTCAATCATAGCAAGTGTCTCAGCAGTATCATCACGCTGTGTGCCTCACCAGCCTTTGGGAGGACTACTGGCTTCCTCTTGCTGGGTCAGGGTTAGTGCTATGTCACACCTGATGATAATGTCTTGTCTCTGATTTTTTGTCTGTTTGTGAGCATGCTTTGTTCCACCCTCACCAAAATAGGCTAAACTCAGCATCCTATCTTTAGATCTTCTTGGCCATGGCTCTAACATTTAAGCACGTGCTATGCAACAACAACAGCATAATAGCAGGTCCCCTTAGAATATCCCTGTCCCAAGACATCAGGAGAGACAGGACTAGCATTAATGCATTTATTGCTATTTTTACTGACAGGATCCTTCCCAGTCAGTCACCAGCCAATTAAGATCACAGAAATGGTATTTATTTCATGCCTCCCCTTTAGGTCTATGCTAAACATAGCTGTCTTGCAACACCCTTCACACAGAACCTTACAGCTTGAGTCAAGCCACTGGTGTCTGCACGCTTTTTAAATTCTTTACTGTTTTCCCCATGAGTTAATACCCTGTGGACATTGTTCCAAAAAAAGGAGGCAAAGAAAACAGCTGTGGTGTGAATCAGTGGGGCTGAAAATGGGATAGAATTATTTAAATGTCTTTAAATTGCCTGCTAATTGCCATGTGATGTCATCATTTTATAGGCTTCCAAGATAACTACCCCGAGCCAACTGTTATTGGTCAGGACATGAATCACACTGCGAGCAGAAAACACGTTTTGACCTTACCAAGTAAAACTGAAATAGCTTGCTCTGTATTTTTTGTAATCCTAATTAGTTTTTTTTGTGTGTGTGTATTATCAAGACCTCTAGCTTGTTAAGATGGACAGAGACTGGTTATTCAAAAACCTCATGACATAAACCTACTTAAAAAGTCTGAACTTGCATACTTAAAAAACCCCAACAGATTAATCAGTAATCACCCCTTTTTGATAGTATAATATACATTGTGTCCATTAGCTTTGGAGTGTGCACATCCATCAGCAGTTAAACCATAAGCATCCCTCAGAAGCAGCCCAGCCTTTTCAACTGCCCATGAGCAGCCCTTTACCAGATATGCCTGAGATTTCAGTCTTTATACCATGTGACTGAATTTTAGGCACAAACACGATGTCAGGGAGAAAATCCAAGCAAATGTCTCCTAAAGTGTTCTTAGAGGCCTTTTGGTGTTGAGTACCAGTGACCTGTCAGCTGTTGTAACTGCATGTTTGTGTAGAATGAACCTTGATAGAAGAGAGGTAAATAACACTTTTGTGAATATTGGCTCACGTTATTGCTATCTATTCATTAATTTCATTTTCCCATTCCTTGCTTCTAAAATCTCCCACATGTAAATACCTCCTCCTTTATAGCAGGCACATGGTATTTTCCAGCTGCATGTTAAACTGTAATGGAATCAAAGCCTCGCTGGGTCCTGCTGCAGATATTGATGTTGTTGTATGAATATGCCTCTGCCTTGTCTCTTTTGAGCCTAGAGCTGTGCCTGCAGTGTGGCACCCATAACCACGTTCCTTCCCTGGCTGCTCATCCCACACTAGCCCTACAGTGATCACATCTGCCTTCAAAGCTGCACCCGCAGCAGAGTTCAGGTGGAGGAAATGCTGAAGGTACTCAGTGATGTGATGCTGCTGTGGGACTATGGGCGGTACTGGACTATTGCCAAATAGAAAATAAACCTTTATTTTAGAGCATGATCCAGTACCCCCATGCTTTGTTTGCTAGCATAGCCTCCCAACAGCGCCCTCACTGCTGCAGAGCTGGTTTTCTTTGTCACCCAGTGAGAGATGCACACACATTTGATAGTGCTGCATAATTACTACTTTTTTGTTGTTGTTAAGCAGCTAGCTAAGCTCATGGGACTGGAAGACTTTCCTTTACTAAAAGCAAGGTTCTGCCAACATCAATGTACACACACCCCCACATCTGAACCCACTCTTACACTGTCCCTGTGCACAGGAAAACCCAATTCCCTTTCACTGTCCTTCTGCTCTCGTATGCAAAAAGCACCAAACCATAAAACAGGAATAAACCACTCCCACCTTCTCACCGGGATGCTCCTCACACACATCCCATTCAGCAGCGTCTCATAGGCCATGCTTCAGGCAACTCAGTGATAATCTGTTTTGATCAATCTCTGCAACACTTCTTTGTTCAGTCCTGGGCCATGTACCCCCAGAAATAATTCACTTTCCTCTTTCCCCTAGCAACTGTTTACCTGATTTGAAATCTAATAAGTCTCCAGGCTCGAGTCACCAAACCGCAGCCTCCTAACATACCAGGCTGAGCAGATCTTGCTGCAAACACCAAGGTTTCAGCAATTCTTGAGGAAGAAGGACAGCTGATTTATGAGAGTGGATCTGAATATTACATTTGGGATGCTCTGGTGGGGCTGCAGGAAAAGCACACAACACAGAGTTGTCTCACCAGCCCCGAGCAAACTCCAGCTACATTTCAAGGGAGCAGTCTGGTATTTACAACTGGTCTGAGCTGAAATTCAAATAGGAAAGACTATGAGAGGAGAGCAGCCACCTCTGCTCAGGAGCAGTCCTGCTTCCCCCTGACCACAGAGCTAACAGCTTACTCTGCTCTGCTTCAGAGAGCCCACAGTAAACACATCTGAGATGAGAATCAAAGGAAGGAAAAAACTTGTACCACGATCATTGTGTAATGTTAAATAGAAATGAAATGCTGTTTGTATAGTAACAGCTAGGTGGCTTTGCAGACCTCTGGAGACATCTGGCCCTAGCCCCTGCTCAAGCAGGGCCATATGTGAAAAGAAGGGATTAGATGCCCCCCCAGGGCTGTTACAGTTAAAGCCTGCCTGTCCCTGTAGCTCACAGCACCTGAAACAAGTCTGGCATTCCTCATGCTTTCTCTTCTGCCCAGCCTGGACTTCTGGTCCTACTTAAGAGAACTCCATGCTCCCTCTAGGACTATCAGGAAAACTGACTGGCATCACTGCCATGTGTCATGGCTCAGCACTAAGTACAGGTCATTGCTGGCATCCTGCATCGTTTCAGAACACAGAAAAACAATCAAAGCATACTGGAGATAGACATCCTCTGAAACTGGTATGGGATATGTGTGAGTGTGTCCCTTCCTTCAGGCACAGCAACAGCAGTGTGGCCCACTTGAGTTAATGCAGCAAGACAGGACATACATTGTGCCAGTGAAAGGGAAGACTGTTATTCAACAACAAAAATAGAAGGTAGCAATAACATACATGGGCTGTGGACAACAGCTATGAAACAATTTACAATGTCCTTCATTCAGTGGCCATAAAGTTCCATTGGGGTTTGATGAATCTCTATTGGAAGTCATGAAGTCCCCATCCCTTTTCCAGCATCACCCTTTCTCAGACTGCGTGTAAATATTTTAACTTATATGTTCACCCCTGAGTATAGAAAAGAATGTTAAGCACCACTCTGTGTTAGGTAAAGTGTTCGCTCCAGCCTCTGATGACTGCTCTTTCCACAATCAGACACAAAACATCCAGTTTAGATCACTGAGGGGAAAAAAAATAAACATAACCACCAAGGAATAAGTCTTTTCTGCACATAAGTTATTTTCTGGTCGCTGTTTGTCAGAAGCAAGTTAAGATTTGCAGGCAGCCTGAGCTCTAACTCAGCACACACAGGCTGCCTGCATCATCTGGAGGTGCCAGGTGATGTCCTGGCAGTTCAGTGGCTTTAAAACATCCCAGAACTTGTTCAAAATCAGTATGGATGCTTCACTGGTGAGCTGGGTCCAAGTCTGTACTGACATCATAGCTTCAGATGAGTAATTTAAACTTTTGCACCATTTTCTCTCCTAACAGCTGCCTACTTTCAGACTTATAAACTTCTTCAAAGCAGTCTACATGCAGTGGGATACTCAAATCTGAATACAGCCTCCTAGAAGTTATTTATTCTGGACTGTGAGCAGTAAATGGCATACATCCCAAACAAAACACACCTAACAATCTTGGCATAGTGGCATGGAAAATGACATAGCTAAATACTGCACACAGCATTTCCTGTGCTGTTACTGGAAAATACCAAACATACACCAGGTATTTTCAGTCTAACACTTCACCAAGGAGTCAAAGATTACAGGACCACAAATGAAAATAACCTGCTAAGAGATGCATGACATGGCCACAAAAGTCAGTATGCAGACACACTGACAGGGAAACAGAGGTGAAAGGCTTTTCCATATGCTCATCTCCTACACCTGGACTGGGAATAAAAACACTCTTCTGCTATATGGCATCAAAAAACTCTCCCTAGAATTCCCTCTGTCCTCCAGACCTCGGAAAACTTCATCCTTCCAACCTTCAGAAGAGCTGGAAAACTGACTTCAGCTGGCACAATACGTAGTTTGATCTAATCATGACACAAGAATGCAGACACAAGAATTCCTTTTCCCTATTATTTTGTACTAAGGCACCGTGAGCATCAGACAGACAGGAGAGCAGGAAGAGAGACAGCTTGCATGTGCCTGTCTTTCCCTTTCAATCTCTTTTACTCCCGTATCCTTCCTGTCAGCCACGACTAGCTTTCTGTCACTCCTTTTTTAACACATTCTCCAAGACATTTTACAGTAAACAGCACCATCCAACTGGGGCCAATTCCCCCCAGTTTGGAAGAGACAACACACCATTTTGTAGACACTCTAACTAAATTCCCTGTGGGAGAGAAGGATCAAAGTGCTGCTCCTGCTCACATGGTGGAGCATCTGTCCAAAACACAGGAGCAGCAGCAGCAACTTTTCTATGCAAATCTCAAGCTTCAATTTCCAAAACGAAAAGGATGAAGAATGGGACCAAAACCACAACATGGTCATGATTTGTGATTGCGACATGGCAGACAGGAAAAAAAAAAAAAGAAAAAAAAAAGACGCACAAAAGAAAGTTGATGAGCAATCCTTGGAGCAGCAGCCCCCTCCCTATGCCGTGCGCTGCATTGCCATCTTCCCCAGTCTGTTTTATACAGTAATCAAAGGATATTCTGAGCCTCTCAAAATGCCATCAGCCCTCATTGAGAATGAAATAGAGCACATCTCCACTGAAGCCTTTACAGTAGTAATCATTACAGCGTTCTGGCCTGAACAGGGAGCTCTTACAGACAAAGATGGGTTTTAAAAATAAAATAAAAAAGCCTTCCTAAAATCTGAATAGAAACTTGATGATAATCTCCCAATTTTATTATGCAGGGGGGAAAAGAAACCCATAATTGTGCACTCTTGGTCTCTTATAGCAAAGAATAGGCTTCTTGATGAAATGCTGAGTTGATTTAGAGCAGGGCTGAGGTTCTGGTGGCAATAATACACTAAAAGAAATAACCATCCAGCTGATTTGGATAAAATAATCATTTTTTAACATTCCAAATCTAAACTTCATCTGTGCCTCCTCCCACTTCTCCCCACCACATCTTCTGGAGAATCTTTTTATAGCCTTGAGATATATTTTTTTTTTCGCCTCCCCTACTGCAACATGTAACAAGAAAGAGAGACTCTTTACTCTGGCTAACAAAGGGCATTTTAGGTAGTGCTGGCATTTATCCCCATCATGTGTATGTTTAGAAAGTACACTATTTGGCACAGGATGCTCCAGAGTTCTCCTGCCACCTGGCGCTCGAAGCATCGTCAGAGGAGTGCCAGTGCCACGGGACACTGTGGACGGCCCCTCCAGCTCCTGAGCCCCAACCATTGCAAGCAGACAGGTGATTAAATGACAACTCCTTGGAGCTCTGCCAGGTACATTTCCAAATCACGGCCCATTGTATTTTCAGGTGCTTTTATTATTTTAAGAAAATCAAGAATATGATTCCTCAGAAATGGCTGGTTTTCACTAACAATTTCTGCTTCAAATCTGACAGAAAATTTTCTCCCGGCTCTTGTAATTATTTCCTGACTCTTAGTCCACTTTTCCATCTACTGAATTATGTAGAGTTGTTTAGCTTGCTGTTTTCCAAGAATGCCTCATCAGTACAGTGTAGAAATATTTATTGCTTACTTTCTTTATATCTATTGACTTTTTTCTTTTCAGGAGAGAAAAGAAAATGGATCAGCTGTGAGCTCTCCTGACTGTTAACACAGCCAGCAGCTATTCATGGATTAAACAGATGCTGCCTGATTTTAAACCAGTTTATATTAAAACCCGATAAATTTACATACCATGCATCAAGGTTTGAAGCAATATACAGCCACAGTCTCCTACATCAATTCCCCTGAGTGCAGTAGGTCTCACCAGGAAGCACTGTGAGGTGGTGATTTGTTATTAAATATATATTAAATGTGTAGAAACCAAAATGTCATCCAACACTTTTGGAAAGTTTAACTCTAAATTTATACGCTTGAATTCAGGAGCCTGAATGTAAAAGAAAACAGCTAACGCATAAAATAAACCCTGGTTTAAGGCACTTGACCTGAAAAACCATGAGGCAATTTGACAAGTTGGTCTTGATAATCTATTCAGGCTGAGAAGGGCTTACTCCTTGAGAAATACCACTGATTTCAGCAAGCCTGGCTGCAAAGCAAGAAACTAATTGCCATAAAGCACTTTCAAAGAATTCTTTGTGAAGAGCTGGCATCATCTATTCTATTTGAGTCCTCTATATGAACTTTCTTCCTTTTTCCTCTGTCAAACTTAGCACATTTTAAAGAGATATTTAAATACTTATATTCTATATATACACATTTTGTGAGAAGCTTTCCCTTTTCATGTGAATTATTTAGCCTGAAATAATTTCTCATCTCACATATTTTACAGTGTATTTTTGCAAGTTTATTCTTTACTACTGCATTCACCCTAAGCATTGACATTAGGCTGACCAGTATCAGTCTGGGTTCACCTCCTGCTTTCTATGGACAAAGATGGCCTTATGCTATTCCCAACAAGCACTGGAGATAGACACAGCAGAGATTCCCAGAAGAAAAATTTACAGTAGGTAAAATATTTGTGATGGTTGACACCAGTGAAATACTAACAGCTACTGAGAGCTGCTTGATGTAAAAGTCAGAGCAGGACAGAGAGGAGCCTCCTACCACCAGCATGTCATTAAAATGTAAGGAAGCAGAAAATGTGAACTGGAGATCTTGCAGGAGAGCTTGGTGGAACTTCCAGAATTACACTAAAGGTTTGATGGTAGGAACTGCAGTACCCGGTACACTGCTGCCTAGACTTTACAAGGAATATATAACAAATGTAACATTTAATGAAAGGCATATAGAATACATTCACACAAACTTTCCTAGCTAATCAAGCAGCTTTTCAAGAAGCAAGAGGGCTAACACAGTGCAAGTAGCAGTGTAATCTTCTGAACTGTTATGCAACACTTTGATACTGCTTTTCATTAATTCACAAGTTCATCTGTTCTGCCATTGGAGTTTTCATTGCAACACTTGCATAAGGGAGTGACAGTTTAGTAGAAAAAACCAACCAACCAACCAACAAAACCTAGTAGGAAATTTTTTATCATATTTTAAGGAGGCGATTAAAGAAATTAATAGAAATAAATAAATTTTTTAAAAAAGGTTCACAACCTGTCAGACTACTGTAATAAACACCAAGTTTAAGGAAAGTTTTGGTCATATTATTTTTGGGAAGTTACTGCAGAAGCAGGGGGGTGGCAAATGCCACAAACCAACCAAATAAGAAGGAGACATCACCACTGTCCTTCTTTAACAGCAAACATGTACAAATGGTACCATTTTACTCTCTCCCTTAAGCAGAAGAGATTTGTGAGAACTGGCAGCTCCTTAAACTAGCACAAAAAAGGATGTGTGCTGGACAGTGATGGGGTCCAAACCCTGCTAAAGAGTCAGTATTAACTGCCCAGTGAGACTTTTCTACACTGTGATATATTTTCCACCTGACCTTATACATTCAAGGAAAAAAACTTTCTGAAAGGCAAACTCCACCTCAAACAGAATTTCTGCACTTGATGCAGAAATTCAGAGACTCTGGCCTATGTTATGCTGCAAAGTTAGACAAAATGCTTGCAGTGGTCCCATCTACCCTTGATCTCTCTTCATACAAACTACCTCTTGACTTTAGGATGCAGTAGTATTACTGCCATCAGCCCCATGTGGCCAGGACACACCTGGAGAAACTATTTAGCTTGAGCAGGAACAGTTAACTGCCTTTTATTACAGAAAAAGCAATAGGGACCAGGAAGACACCAATTGTTACTAAAGCCCTGGACAAATCGTGACTCTCTCCCATCATCTCCTTTGCCAAAAGGAAAGGATGCTGTGACCAACAGGTAGCTCTACTCACCTGCAATGACAGTACCTCTCATGCTAGCTCAGCTGTGCTGACACACTTGGAAGTGTCCCTCCAAATTCTGATTGCTCACCAAAATCCCTCCCTTCCAGCTGCAACTGAAGACAGCAGCGCTTAGAGTCCCTCACCTTGCATGTCTGCTGTATTTCAGTATGCAAAGGAGATCATATTAGACCTCAGAGCTAATCTTCTACTGCTGGAGCACTGCAGGTGCCTAAGAAACTCAGCCCTCTTACTTAAAAATGTAATAAAAGTTGCTTAATTCTGGTAGCGAAGCCGCTGGGTGAGTAGTCCCTATTGCCCACAAGAAGCTTTGGAATGAAAGATACTATATGCCACAGTGAATGAATGAAATGCCTGAAAACCATTAACAGCCCTCTCCTTTTTAATCTCGTGATTTGAAAAAGGCTACCTTTCAAATTTAGAAACCAGAACGAATTACTCATAAGGATTGCTCCTTGCCTGGTTTCTCTCTGGAATAATCTTTTTATATGCAGACATATACACATGTTCAGCCATGGAGTGCTAGCAGACCTGATGCCACATGAGGACTGCTCAATGCTGTACCAGACACCACTCAGGGAACAGAAAACTGGCTTTTGGTGTGCCAGAGTCTGCTTTAGCCATGCAAAATAGTCCTCCCTGGATATACTAATTAGACATCTCAAA
>VWZY01002097.1:301-24016 GCA_013399075.1 Chloroceryle aenea | reverse complement strand
ATGATATGGAGCAGACCTAGCATGAGATACAGCATGATATTATCATTACCCAGATCACAGTAATTCCATGAGCTGGTCTCTGGTGTTTCATCTTCACCTTACTTCTTTTCATTTTCGCACTGGAACTATCTAAAGACCTTACAAATAGTCAGATAATTTTTCTGTGGTTTCAGTCTGAGTTGTAATAAACACATACAGAACTCCAGGCTTCCAGAGAACATAGAAGTGAAAGGACAAAGAAGTCCATGTACACTTGCACTCAGGGCATACATGGCTCCAGCCAACAGACAGGGCTATACTGGTATTGCCCTGCCTCCACAGTGTAGTTTCATGTGATTAATCATGCTGGCCTGGGTCTGTCACAGGGACTATGAAGCACTGCACAGCCTAAGGAGGACACAGAGGGAAGCCCCCCTAGCATGACAGATACCAGTGTGGTGCATCAAACTGTCTTCTGAGAATCCTTTAAATTTAGGCTATGAAAAGAAATTTTTCATCTCAGCAGTGCTGTGAAAAGTCTCCTTGGGGTAATCCCCTGAGATTCAGCCTAAGCAACTGCAGAACCAAGTAAGTCCTTGGTCTAAAGTAGGTCTACTCTCCACTGATGGAGAAATCTCGTCCCTGGTTTCATGAAAGAATGCTAGAGTGCTGAGCAGTTTGCAAAGCCAGATCTTGTATATGTGCTCATAAATATAAGTTTAGGATGTAAATTCCAGATTATTTCATTATTATTATTACTATTTTTGAGATACTGACACTGGCCATTCTACTTCACTCCTGTACAGTACTGTGGTCACTATTTGTATTAAGTTCAAGAGCACCTTGGACTTAATGAGATTCAAAGGCAATCCCCTTAACAGTCAGGTTTGGCAAACAGAATTTCCACACACCCCCTTCTCCACCATGTTGCAGTTGCTTACCTGAATTACCAGGTATCTCTGAGGGTCTCGAGCCATCCTAGAGAATTCAGCAGCCAGCTCCTTGAATTTTGGCCGACTGTCAGCATCAATCATCCAGCCTGATGACAGATGAAAGATGAGAGATGAGAAAGAAAACACTTAATTGTCAAGGGAAGAAATTATTCAGTTTTAAAAAATTCACAACTTTGAAGTCCTCAATGTCCTTGATAGCTCTGGCCTAAAGAAAAGTTACAATAAAAAGCTAAAACTCTATGATGCATCTAAAATGGAAAACATCTGCTCTTGGCCAGAGAAGACCAGAACATTCCACACTGCATGGATTTCTTCTTCATTTGCTCTGACCTCCTGCTCCCTGTCCCCAAACCAGAGACAGTGACAATGTCTTTCCCATCTACATGTCATCTCTGATGATGTTTTACAATGGATCTGCCCAACCTCAACATAATGAATCCAATTTCATCTGAGTCTAGAGAGTTTATTACAAAGTTGTACTAGATACAATTTTACTTAACAGACCTACTGTTCCACAGTGACTAGGATTAAAAAATTGCTGCTCAACAGATCTATGGGATGACTGACCTTGCACCTGTCTGTCGGGTAATTCTGCACTCGTGTGTCTGCATCAGTAACACAGACCTCACAGAAAGTATTAGGTGCTATTTTAATCAAGGAATGGTGATTCTTTTGTCCTTTACTCTCCAAGAAACAATCTTTAGGAACAACAAATCCCTGCTAAAGCTTTCTGCAAAACAAGCCAGTAGTATAGGCATTCACCACCAGCAACTAGTTTATCACGGTGTCAGCTTTTTCTAATGGAAGATCCTATCAAGCAGCTTCCTAAGAGCGTGTTCTCATTTGCCAGGGAGGCTAAACGATGCAGGGTTTATCTCCTTTGTGCCATTTAACTGAAAAAAAGTGACCAATGCAGGAAAAACTAAGCTACTATAGCTTATAAGGAATTTCACACAAACAATACAGGACTAAGTCCGTACGTCTGGCTGTAACTTTCTGTCTTCCATAATACCCCATCTCCTAGCACTTCCTTTTGCTCACTAAGATTCATCTCATGCTCATTAGAAATCCTATCAGATGGAACATTTTATACTCAGCCAACATGAACACTTTTCAGATGGTTTCCATACCTGCATGCACAGTACAACTGTTTTCAGAAGATACATTATTTACCTCTTCTAGTTTTATTTTCTTTCTTCCAGTGTTTTTGTGTACGAAGCAAAAGAGAAAGGGCTATATAAGATGGATGAGATGTCTGTATGTTAATCTCACTTAAATTAAGTCAGAAACACCAGCGAGATGTTCCTAATTCTTTTTAAATTAGAAGCATAGCCTTGGAGGATACTGTCACTAGTGTGGGTATCTTGGAGATAAAAAAGTAGGAAGAAATCATGTGTAGACTGTTTTCCTTTTTCCTAAAGTAAAAATATTCATAGATTATTGTACTGGACTAAGAATGATAAAAAATTACCCTCTCTGTAGCATTTCTTGTATTAATTTAATTTTACTTTACTTTCTGTTATTACTATTGCAACTATCATTCTTGTTACTAACAATAAAACATTCGTGCTTTCTTTCCTGAATATTTGGAACCTCTCATTTCTCCTCACGACCTTCACTGGCTGGGTATCCATGTAGCATAATTATGTTTAATACTATCTTCTTTAACATCAAAATCAATTGTCATGGAAATGACAAGGGTTTACAGTAACAATCATACAATTTTGACTTCACAGCAAGAACATGAGATACCATCTGACAGTAATAAGAAGCTGAGCTAACTCAACCCTTCATGGCTAAATTCCTGTCTTTTGCAATTGCAAAAAAATGTGCATGCAGTATTTAAATGGAATTTACTGTATCTTAGGAAGCTTTTGTTTTGAAGCAGCATGCCCTATTACTCAGAGCTGTCAGAGGCGATAGATGCAAATGTTCTAAAACAGTGCCCCTCTTGCACTGAGCACAGGGATATCAAAAAGGAACAGTTACTTACACTTTACCATCACCATATAAACATCAATAGTGCAGATTGGAGGTTGGGGCAACCGCTCTCCCTTCTCCAAGAGGTCAGGGATCTCTCGTGTTGGGATTCCATCGTATGGCTTCCCACCAAAGGTCATAAGCTCCCAGATGGTGACTCCTAGACAGAAAAAAAAAAGTGTTAATAGTTGAGGTCATACTACTCAGATTCCTTCACAATTTCTTACAGTGCAGTATTCTGCCCCAGTTTTGGATTGCAATCTCTTCTTCATGACCAGTGCCTGCAAAGATACTGAAGTTTGGTCTGCCGTGTAAAAAGCTCCAGAAAATGGCGAAAGAGCACTTTGTGTTAATCTTCAAAAGCAACTTCCCCCATTTTTATTGGTGTAAGAAGCAGCATGATAGATCTGAGGTACAAGAGGAAGGTCTAAGACAAATAAATGGTGGTAAAGTAAATGGATGAAATAACAAAAGAATGCATCACACTTTTATCATATCAGAAGGGAAAATGAATGGCTGATGTACTCTATTATCTTAAGGGGAAGAAACGTAGATGTTCTCTAACTTAGAGCATCCATTTCCCACAAAGGTACAGCACTGAGTAACATTATGTCATTGTCTTTGCCTTGTAAATCATTCACAGCCACTTTTATTATTTTTTCCTTAAATCACCTTGTGGATTTGAGTTATGATAGTGCTGTGGTTCAAAACCAAGACTCTTTTTCAATAGCCACAAGATTTGTCTTGGTATTGGAGGTGAAAATAAAGACCATATATCAAGTAACAGAATTCACCCCCCAACAAAATCTTAACTGATGAAAATGCTTCTCTCATACCAGTTTAACTTTTATTTTTATTGCAAAGGTCATTTTAAACACATCTCCTGATCAGTAACTATATTTTGCCAGCTGTCACACTAATGGGAAAGGTAATGGGCAAAATTACTGTAAGGATAAAACACATAGATACTTCACCATCATTCACCTCTTTGTTGATGTTCGATAGCTACAACTTGCCAATTGTTTTGGTCTTGTCCCTTCTGATTATAGATATTCTGGGCTTCCTACATTTAAAATGAACTTCATAAATGGAGGTGTATTTTCTCCTAAGTGATATGTGGTATACAGAATTTCAGGAGGAAGAGCAGCTTTACATGACTGATTTAACTTTTGTATGTTTTCCTCAGCCAATTAGAGGGCAGCTAACCAGTTGCAGCAAACGGAGTCTTTTGCTGCTACCCACAGGTAAAAGTGAGTAATGAATAGAGCTGTACACAGTTTTGTTTCAAAATTACACGGCAACAGGAAATGTAAATAGGAGTCCATAGCCCTAGATACTGCTGAAAAATTCCACTTAGAAAGGCATACATGATTTTATTAGTAATAGCTAGACTAGATAAACAGGCAGACAGTTCAGCAGATGTGGCACAATAGCTCATCTGGATAACGAAATTAACAACAGTAAACAAACATCTCACTTTCTTAAAGGTGACTTTTTTGGTGTCTGTGGAGTCCACATAAGCTAACTTGTTGAGCTTGACTCTTTCTCTCCTTTCTCTTGCCGTAGTTGCTCTGTATTATGAGAAATTCTCTTTTATCTGACTGTTGTTACGGAAAGTCCCATAAGCCTGAAAATATTTTTTGACATTCATGGCTTTTTGAGTTAAGATTTTCAAAGGACTGCTGAAAATTATGACCTGTAGCTGTATTTCTGTGAATCTGTGGCTGTGCAGAAAGAGGCCCTCTTCTACCATAATCATCAGCCAAACTGCTGCCAGCCCAGGTCTTACAGCAGTCATCCCAGCAGGGACATCACTGTAATGTATTTTAGTGAGCAAAGAAGTAACACAGGACACAAGTAACAACTGCTGTTTAGAGTTACACAAAAAAGAACAAGGAAGGGGTTGGAGGAAGGAAGAGCAAAACCCACTGGAATTAACTCCTCCAGGAAAAGAGGATATCTTTAACATAGTAACACAGCTTGCTTTGATGCTTTACAAGGGACAAGTTTTTAAACTAATCACATGAAGATTTACCATAGCTCCAAACATCGCTCTGATGGGTGAATTTCCTGTAGTGTATGCACTCCAGAGCCATCCACTTAATTGGCATCTAAGGAAGGACAAGATAAAACGTAATCTTAGAAATACAGCATTAAAACAACTCAGATAGACCCGTTTCCTTTTTCAACTGCAAGCTTAAAAATAAGTAGCACTACCAAGCATAGGAAATGGTTGTTTCCATTCCTCTAGAATGAAGCTTTGCCTCATAAAACAAGAAACAAGAACCAGTTATCTGCAAAACTTCTTCCACCATGCAAATCTTACTGACTCAGATGTAATGGAACAACTCACTTTTTCATTGTAGCCATGTCAAGATGGGAACAATGCAAAAACTACATCCAATCCCCCTAAATCTGTAGTGTAGCACAGAAGATGAAATACAGAAGCTCTTTTGCCTCAACACTTTGCAAACCCGGACAATGCTATCTTGACTGCGCTCTACTGAGGTTCGTTAGTGGCGCAGTATCCATACTACTTCACAGTCCACATCATCATCATTGGACTAAACAGGCAACGGGGAGAATTTGCTGTGCTTAATTTCTAAGTCCTAACATTAGTTCAGAACTTAGCCTTCCCAGTTCTCTATATCATTACTGCAGGGAGAAATGTTGTTCCTGAAAGCAAGGAAGAAGTCCCAGTTAGTCTTTGGCTCTGAATCACCCTGGGGGGAAGTTCGTCTCTTCTGACAGAGGAGGCAAACACAAACCTAGGTTCCCTCTCTTGAATTCATATTAAAATGAGATTCACAGTGTTTCCTGAGCTGAGCCTGTGAGGCACAGTCTTGAAGTCCATTAATTTCTAATGGACAGACATTAAAACCAGATTTTTATCTGTCATGGACTTGTATGGGTTGCCTCTAATCTGGAACTATGGGAGATGTACTGGAATAAATCAGAGAGATACATAACCACATGCAAAATCTGAACAGAGGGTGGGTGTAAAAGCAGAGGATGTGTCTTCATTCAACCCTTTTGAAAATACCTTCTGTGCTGTTGATTAATGAACATAACCTATACAGTTATGGCAAAAATAGCACACTCTAATAAAGGTTGGCTTAGCACTTGTAAAGACAGTTCATCCTCCTCCACTAAACTCTGCAGAAGTTTATCTGTCACTTTCATTCCTGTGAAATAAAACTGGGTCGTTCCGAACTTGTTTAACAGCTGAAGTAGCAAAGCTGCATTTCTCAGGTTGAATGGGAACTCAGGAGGCCTCTAGTCCAACCTCAGGGTCAAAGCAGGCTGAGCTGTGAGATCAGACCAAGTTTATCCAGGCTGGACTTGAAAATCTCCAAGGAAGGAAACTGCACCATCTCCTGGGTCAGTGTGATCAACCACTTGATTGTCCTTATGCTGAAGAAGTTTTTCCTTTTATCCAGTCCAAATTTGTCTTTCCATGCTCTCAGTACAACTTTAAGCTGCAAATATCTTCTGGATTTTGCTGGATGCTTCTCTGGAAGTGGGAAGTGACACATCTGACGTGTGAATCCTGCTCCAGAATTCCCAGCAGTGTGATTGGCCTCGTGAGTCCAAGATACCACCTAACAGCTGCCAGGGAACAGCTGGTTTGCAAGGACCAGCTCATTTTCTGTCATTCACTGACTGATGAAGGGAAGAGGCAGAGGGGTTACTGAAGAGGGTTTAGAAAACTGAAGGAATTGGGGAAAATTGCCAAAACTCCACCTTCATTGACAGGAGGTCTCTTTACTGGGGAAATGGGAAAGCATTGGTGACTTCTTTCAAGTTCTTCATCTCACTGACTGAAACATGGATATAACCCATCCAACAGCTGCCAAGGGCAGCAGCCCCACACAAGTAAGGCAGCAGCCCATCCAGGAGAGAAGCACACACTGGCAACAGCTGTTTGTCCCAGACAAGGGCATAACTGAGCACAGAAAAACACAGATAGCAAGTAGGCAGAAAACAAACTGAATGTTCAGGAAAAGGAATGACAGGAGCGGCAAAATCCCTTGGGATTTTGTGACAGGTTGAAATGTGGAATCTCAAGATGTTCGGTGAGTAGCCTGCAGCAGTATGTACTTAGAGCCTTTACTTATAGCCTTCTGAATTTTACAATGAATTAATCTGAAGATTAGAAATGAGGTGAGGCCTGATACGGATATTGTGCAGCATGCTGAAAAGTAATACCAGAAAATGTCTGGTTTCAAAATTATTCTCAAGCTAGCTTTGCAGGGGCCTAGCATTCAGCATGGTATTGGCGACTCGGATGCAAGAAATTGCATACACAGACACTTCCAGGTGTGCTCTTTGCTGAGCCTATGTAAACTTTCATATTCTACAAGTACAAGCATGTTCTGTGGCCTTCCTTTTTGTTTTCTGGAAAATTCCTTCTCTGTGAAAACAGGCCTGCAAGTTACTGAGCTCTGTACTGACTGGAGAAAGGAACTTAGCAGGAATGCCCTAGAACATCTGTGAAGCATTGAACTGACTTCAGAATTCTTCAGAACAAGACACGAAATGGAACATATGAAGAAAACCTAATTCTGAGTGTGAAACTGTTCAGACAATTATGTTTCGGCACCTGTAGAATCTCACTGAGCAAAAAATGGGAAGCTTTTATGTGTGCTGTCGTAACAGTTCTTCCAGAAGACAGGGCTTTGCTAAATCACTGACAGTCTTTCTTACATGGATAATAGTCCCATAGGACTACAACTGCCCTGAAGAAGAACTTCAGGAGGTGTGTCACAGTGTGATAGATATGTACTACTTTCAGACACGTTCCTTACTCACCTTCCCTCCATCAGCATTATACTCCTTTTCATCCCCTTCCAAAAGTCTGGCCAGGCCGAAGTCTGTGATCTTCACATGGTTTGGTGATTTCACTAAGACATTACGGGCTGCCAAGTCTCGGTGGACAAGTCTCCTCTCTTCTAGGTACATCATTCCCTGAAGGACAAAAAACAATAGAACTTCCTTTCACTGGTGACACATAAAGTTTCTGGTTCCCTTATTAGTATTCACAGTAAGAAACCAGTCTAGAGGGCAGAAGTTCAACACTGCCCAAAGGCGGTGGGGGAGAAAAAAAATCACATAGGTATTTCCTTTGCTCCAGAAAGTTTAAAATCTGAAAACGTAAGACAAAATATTACAGCCCTTATGTTTCAGACAGGAAATTTGAAGACCATAAAAAATAACCAATTTAGCCAGAGTGTCCCATAGAAACGAGGCCAGACTGGGAAAGAATCTCTGCTCTTCTATATTCCAGCCAAGTGTCTTCAATTCATGATGAAGCTTCTTATTCATCTCAAATGCTTTTAGGCTGGACACAAATTTTCACTACCCTCAGTGGATTAGAAGGAAAACAATTCTTTATTCCAAGTGCTGCAACCCACTTGTCTTTTCACCCTGTTAAAATTTTGCATGTAGTATTATAGGAAGACTCTAGATCAAGGGCCTTTTTTTTTATGAGCGTATATATTCTGTTAGAAGTACTTCTGTTAACAAGCCTATCCAGCTGCCTTTAAAGATAAGGTAACATATATTCAAGCTGCCTGGCCTTACCCTTATTTTGACTCTGATGAGAGACTAATCATCTACATACCATCCATATGGAAGTTTACATGATGCTTTGTGACACTGAGATGAACACCAAAGTTTGGTTTAATTAATTATAGGACACACAAAAGATAGTCAGGCAGGGTTACAAGCCTATAATTTCATTAAAAGGCATTTATGACATTAACCATCATTATAATAACCTACAGATGAAATTACACAATTGGTAATTACCCTTAAGGTATTTCTTAAAATATTAGCTCTGTATAATATATATGGTAATTTTTAAAAAGTCCTTGCTGAATACCAAAGAGATTGTATCATCCCATAATACAGATGATAATTCAGACAGTCACAGGTAGTGATTAAAATAACCAGATTACTCAGTACCATGGGCCAGATTTTGTTCCCTTTCACAGCATAAGAAACTCACATGTACCCATCCCCATATACACCAGGACAATGCATATGGTTAGGCCACCACCCATGGTCACTGGGCCAGAATGTAGCCCTTTATTGACAGAAAGTGGATGTCTTACATTAGGCATCAAGTGGAACTCTGAACAGTTGCAGATTTTAGGTGAAAAATTCAATGCAAACACTGCTAAAAGGTTTGAAAATATGTTGGGGAACATTTGGCATAGACACCTTTTCATTTTTCATGTGGCAGGCTTCGCTGCAGTCAACATGAAGGTGGTTTGAAAGGGGATGCTGGGACTCTTTGGCAGAAAGCAAATGGAATTATTTTTTAAAAGCGCTGCTGGTTGAAATGTCCTGCCAATTGCAAATCAATACTACTGGCTGTTGAACATCAGAACTCAGGCTTTGAAAGCATGTTTTTGGACATCAAATTAAAACCTGTAGAAAAAGGGATAAGTAAATCTCATAGGTCAAACAACATACACACCATGAAAACAGTGTCACCATGAGGTAGCACAAGAAATACCACCTGAAGACATCCAACCAGAAAAAGACAACAGAGTCAATAGCAATGATGCTGTGCAATAGATGAAAAGCAACCACAAAAGGGGGCTTATAAAATTCAGATGGACTGGGAATTCATATAAATCCTAATTCACATCTTTAACACTGAATAGAAGGCAGAAAGGGCTTCAAGGCAGTGTCAACATTGTTCAGAACAAGACTCTGGGAAGCAGGTGGACTACAGCAACCTAGCAGTCTCATGTCCCAGCCAGTCTGATGAGATGCCTGAGATGGTATATGTGTGTCAGACAACCTGTCCTGACATGCCTCAGAAAGCCAGTGAGAGAGCATCCTGCCCATGCTGGACTGGGCCAAGCAATGCATGTGGACCTGCAGGGCTCTATAAGCTTTATGGAGCAGCCTCTGGCACACAGTAATGCATCGAGCTTTGCTGCTCTTATAGACTGTGAATCTCATTTTAAGGATGGCTTCAGGGTGCCCTTTAAATATACCATGTAGTCATTCCTCACACATCTGAAACTATACTGGTTCTTTGTAGTTCCTGAAAAAGCTGCCCTTGGAGGCAGGATTGCAGCCATGTGCAGAGACAGGTGCCACTGTGCTTCCCCCAGATGCTTCTCTCCTGCCACTCACAACCTCTTCTTCCTCCACCTTCCATGAGACTCAGCACCCCTCTTCAGTCTTGCATATTGCACTGCAAAAGAGCTCCTTCCCAAAGAAAAACTCTCAGGATGCTGCTTAGACTTCCTTTCTACTTAATCCTAAAAATTTCACATATTTCCTAAAGTAACAGAAATGCTTCTAGAACACCATAGATTTGAGATAACTTCCAATATTCCTATTTGGTCAAAATTCTCAATACTTCAGGGAAAGGTGAGCAGAAAACAAAGGTCCAAACTATGAATAGGTCTTTACGGGAAGAATATGAAGACACAAGAACCCAGAGAATTTGATGAGAGAATTCTGTTGGCATCAGAATACATTAGCCCCAAACAAAATGGTCATTTGTAATAGATTAATTTGCACCTATCATCTGTGAAATTATATGAAGATATAATGAAATTATATGAAGATATACTTCTTTTGGCAGAAATGAAAAAACACAAGTTTTGTCTCATTAAAATCGAACCAGATGACCTGGACACCAAGACTTTAGCCCTCTGTCCTTAGGTACTAAAGGCTGGAATGGATGGTAAAGTGTTCAGAAACATCCTTCATTGAAAGAGTTAAATCATCAAACCTTTCACCATGCCTCCTCTGTCTTTCTTTACCTTCTCTACTTATCTGGTTTCCAAGCATTTTTGAAACACGTAGGCTAACTCTCTAGGATATTTCACTATTCTATTCAGTCATTTCCATTTATCTCAATCTTGTGCTATTGTTTAATATTATCCTAGTAAGATTATTTTTTATTCAACCTAACCTCATGCTCTCTTATGAACTAGAAAGGTGCGTAATCGCCAAGCTGAAAACTGCTCCTAACCAACAGCACACCTGGTTTTCTTTTCTATCCAGAAAGAGGATAGAAAATAACTATGCATCATTGTACTTAGAGTTTATTTCACCTCTCTCAAACAGGCTTCTCAGGGCTTTTTCCCACCTGTGTTATGTGCAAAGCTAAAAACAACCCATGGATGGTTGACAGCTGCAAAATCTTCTGGAGGTCCATGACCTGCAGAAATGTGAATCCTCTTAGGAATACCCAGTGTAAATATGTTTGATTCTCCTGATACCCTATCAACAAGTTGTAAAGGTGAATGGTAGAAGAGAAAATGTATATATGTGTATACATTTTTGATAAATTAAATTATACAAGTAAAATGAAAACAACCTAAAAATGGGAATCCTACACAATTCACTGCAGCAATGCTGTCTGAACATATACTATGCCAAGAATCAGCATTTTAAGGCATTTTTGAACTTACCAGGAAAAGGCTGTAGGTGCATCTCTAATCTTTTTACAAGACACAGAAGTATGGTAACAAAAAAAAAAAAAAAATAATTCTCATTGCATTACACAGCCAGTGCCATCACCACCCAACAAGCTGAGAATTAAATCCAGGAAGACATTTTATGAGAGCTACCAGACAAAACTACAAGTGACCCTAGACCCTGACAATGACAGAAATCTGTTTGTGAAAATGACACTTTAAAGACTGATCCAAAAGACATCATGCTGTGCCATTTGTGGTGTGATATGTGAGGCTGGGGAAATGCAGCCCCCTTCAGGGCTTGTCCAAATTAGAGCTGTGCAGATCCCACATAATTATCAAAGTATACAATGTCCTGTACCTTAGAATATGCATTAGAACATCCACATTAGGATGGGACTTTTATGCTGAAACCACCAAGAGGGAAAAGTTCAACATCAAGCCATTAAGGATCACTTGTCCCATTATCTCTGAGCCCAGATTCATCTCACATGAGCACAAGAATCAGATGTGACCTACCCATGATACTGCCTCATCACAGTAATGACAGAGGTTTCTTCACAGAGAATATTAGAAATGCAATTATGGCTAAGATCCCTTAACAAGAAAACACTCTCTGAATCAGTGCCTAATGCTATTAAGAAATCAAACAGGCACAGCAAACAGCTATCACACAGATAAGTTGGGGAAGTCCCTTTGGATCTTCGGGATGAGTGAGGAATAGCCTTTTCTCCTTCACAGCTGCACCCCTTCTCCTCACCCAGTACCAGAGGCATGCACGAAGACAAACCTGTGCTATTCGGATCTTTACTGAAGGCATACACAGCAGTAAAACTGCCTGTAGCATAGATCCCTTCTAACCCTGAGATTAAGCAGCTGTGAAAATGTAAATTCTCTTTTCAGAATCAGACCCAATGCCCTTGCCAGGACTTCAATTAGTGTTAAAGGTCTTCTAGCCTTGCCTACACCATTACTAACCTGCCCTGCCCACATGTTTTATACATTTCACACAAGGCTTGCAATGGCACCAGGGAAACTAATAGCAACGCTGAGGGGTGGAATAGGCTTGTCATAAGCCCAGGCAGCTCTTTTCAAAGAAGGGAGGTGGACAGGAAAGATGTAAATCGACACCAGGAGCTTAACACCAGTAGGAATTTCCTGCCTGTCACTTTTCAGCCGTGATATGTTTCTATTCTATGTAATAACCAGAGGAGAAGAAAATCAGCAGTTTTACTAGCAGAGGTGAACCCTGCTCTCTACCCATCAGTTTACTCTCAGAGCTGTCCAGAAATAACAGAGAGCAAAAATTACCGTGTTCAATAGACTAAAAGTTAGTCATTAAGTGCTGTAAAAGAAGAAAGTCCTTCACAATTTTATGATGGAGTGTTTGGGAAGTACCCGGGACTGCAGATAAACAGATGTCAGATGGGCATTTCAGGTAAGGTCAAGTATGCTCATGAGCTCTTTTCACAAGAAAAATGACAGACTTGAAAATGAGATAACATGCACTGGCAACAAACTGACTTGGGACAGTGAAAAGGAGACTTCGTGTCCAAAAATCCATGGGAAGAGAAAAGACAATGAGGTGGGAGAATTTTCTGACCTTTCCAAGTGGTGAACTGCAGTAGAAAGTATCTAATTACATTCATAAAGTGTTAGGACTGCCAGGGCTGCAGACACCTACAGGGGAGTATCATCAAAGGTGCACTGGTGGCAGAAATAAAAGATTAAAGCCTTTTTTTTTAAAAAAAGCAAAATGAAGCTTTTCGGGGAAGTTACAGGTTTGTCCCCTGAGATCTCCTGCCTTGAAGATGTGGTCATAATTTGCTGGCTTATTAATTTATTACCAGTGTTACTTTCTGCTGTTGTCATTTGTCTCTCAGCTCCGGAGGGCAGTTTTTGAGCACAGCCTCCATTTGTACAGCTCAGAGTGTAAGAGTTGTGAGAACAGACTATTTCAAGTGCTGTGATTTTATTTCCTTCACTATTCTAGACTTTCTAGAGTCCCACATCACTGCTGAGGATGCTTCTGGATTTATTTCAACGGTGGCAACTGCCATTCAGGGAATGTCCAACTCTTTGAATTGCATGAACCTTGGCTGAAAGGTCTCTCCATTAGATGCCTGTACCTCAATTCCTGAAAAAAAGGTTTTCACTACTCAGTTCAGAATTTAAGCAGGTAAGTCATTAAATGCAAAGCCCCTTTGGGATAATTACCAGAAATGAACTAAGAGTGTTGAATCACTAACTAAAATTTAAGCATATGTATATGTCTTTGCATGATGCAAAACATCATTCTGCAATACAATTAAAATTTAGAAAAGTATAAATGTCTTCACTTGCCCCAAGATCTTCAGCAGTATCAGCAGACAGAAGATGTACTATAAGCACGTTTTTTCAGTGTGACTTTTTGCTGTTTTCTATAAGAAATACTATCTCCCAAAACAGAGGGAATGTTGATCTTATCCCATCCAGAAATTAAGAGCAGGCTGCCTTTCTTTGATAACAACTTCTACCGACCACAGCCAGCATGCATGGCAGATTCATCAAACAGGTAGGTGAAGGAAGAAAGTTTCAAATCCAACTCCAGTCTCATGAACACTAATCTCCAGCCCTGGAGACTGCCCTCTTCTCATCCTCATAACTTGAGGCAAACTTAATAACAGGAATCACTATAGAAAGCCTCAAATTATCTTCTTTTCCCCGCTTACCCCATGAAAAAAGTGTAATTTTACCTGGAGCTTTCAAGGAAAACGTGGTGCCCTTTGTTGTCAGGAGCAACCAGAATCATCTAAGTAGCTGTTACTGCAGAGATAGTTGTGGGAGGGAAAACCTGACACTGCTCCAAAATACACTGACTCAGCTGCAGAGGTGTGATTTGTTATGCTGGGGAGCTAGGGCTGGAGGTCATCCTCACAGCCAAAGGAAAGCTAAGGATGCTCTTTCAGTCCAAAGCTGCCAGATGGAGCTGAGGACTCACACCTTGTCCTATGCACACCTCCGCCAGGTTAGCTGCCAGGGATTCCTGAAAATGGCTGGAGTTCTGCCAGCTCCAGTAAAGCTGTCAAGGGAGGCCCATCCCTGCATCCTGGGCTGTGGAATCACCCCGGATATTTAGGAGTTCAATTACCTCCCATTTTTACGGGATAAGTTACTCTCCCTCCTTCTCACTCTTTGGTAAAGAGTAGACAAAGAAAGCTTGTGTGACAGTAATAGATTTCTTCCCATTCCCTGTTCCCTTGACTAAGCTCACTCACTCTAGGTTTCTCTTCTCTGCAGTTTGCTTATGTTTGAAGCGATGTGCTATTCACATGTAATAAGCCATATCTTGGGGTAGAAGTGCTTTTATCTCAAGCTGTCTGTCCTTAGATACAGCCTTACAATACAGAGCTGGCAAAACTTGCTGGATTTTCCTACAGCCGCTTTGGACCTGTCCACCTGACCAGGACCAGGCAACTGAAACTTTGCTAGACCTGCACTCTGAGCTGGTGTGACACAAGCAGTGTGGGTGCTGTGTATTACTGCCTGCTGATAAGATTCCTTTTCTCACAGTCCTGCTGTGACATCGCTAAATGATTTCACTCTGAACAGTTCAGAGTGCACAGAAAGAAGCTGAATGTTATCTGGACTTGACTTAAGAGGCAGGATCTCAGTGCAGCTGGATCATGGCCACTATGGAAAGATAACCAGTGCAAATACAGCTCCTATCCAGATAACTCAAGCTAGTTCTGCTGTGAAAAGAGCTAGCAGTGATGTTTTGCACACTTGTGGATCACACAGGACAACAAGTTCTGTCTGCTCACACAGGGGAGTGTGATTGCACATTGATTGACTCAGGTAAGGTGCAAAACCAAGGTGAACTGTACCAACCACGGGAGGACACACTACCTATGGCAGTATAAACATGCCAGTTACCCATCAAAAGAACAAGTCCAGACAAAAATCATTCTACATCAGATCTTTGCTGTGCATCATATGGCTGCTGCAGTGTACTTTTTCCAGTAATAGGAATCCTAAAGGCTGATTTACTGCATTGCGGAGCTATGGCCCAAGACACAAACTGAAAAAAAAAAAGACACTAAAGCATAACAGGTCAAAAGAAAGTCAGGAAGCAAAAAGCAAAGGGAAAGAGGCAATGAGGCTAAAGTTTAAATGAGAATCATAGGGAAAATACAGGCTACTTCAAAATGACAGGTGACTCATAAAGGGAGCAAGAGCAAGAAACAAATGAGAGAAGAAGCAAGTTCATAAGCTTATGACATTTTCGAGACTGGACTGAGCAGACATTTTGATGGTCCTAGACCCACTGCAATACTAAATTAAAATCTCTGGAGTGTCTTCTCACCCCTTCAAAGAACAGATAAATGGGTCACCGCTGAACAGACCGTTTCACAATTTCTGAGGCTGTGGGGTCCTTAAAACAAAGCTAGCTATCCTTGAGTGAGTGTTGAAGTTCCCAGGGCATCACCAGAAGGGGATTTTGTTCCACTGTCATCATCAAACGTGCCCTTGAGAAGTATGAGTTGTGTCCCTGGCTCCCTCGAATTATGCAGATATCTGTGTTAGGTGGTTGATGCTGAACATAAAGTCTGTGAAGCACTTTGTGTTCTTCTGATGAATGTTATGTAAATATATTAAGTAGCATAAGCAATGAGATGCAAAACAGGTATTTCAATATTGCCCATACTGCATGTGCCTCCAAGTTCTGGTCCCACCTACAGTCGTATCTGTGCGGTTGCTATCGCCCAATTCCAAAGTGTTCAAAAGGACAGAAACGTTCTATAACCTCTGAAGAAAAATCACAGCTCACCTTACAGTACCGCAGCCCAAAGAGATGAGAAATGCTGTAGCCCGTAGCTGCACTTATAATAAACGCAGGACAGAGTAACCTGGATACAGCTTTGCAGCTCCTCTCATACCCTCACTAGACCAACATAGACGTGATCCGCAAATATACATTGCAGCAGAGACACCAAGAGTTTCTGACCCTCCAATTACTGAACAGGACCAAGGGCTGTAATAGGAAAAACTTAATAAAGTCAGAGACTTGTGAGTAAAGGGTCACCCCCACACTTTGATAAAGTACTTAGCAGCTGATGCCTCCCTGCTAGCTCTGCAGTATCTGCGGCTCACAAGGGCATCTTCTCTGAAGGTGAGCACACAAACCAAGCAGGTTTCGAAAGACTGTCCTTTAGGTGCCTTGGCTCATGCAGGAAGAGTAAAAAGCATGGCAGAAATCTACTGATCATGCCTCTGTAAGACAGATTCCTATTCTACTGCAGGGATGCCCTTCCCCACACAACAGGGCTTGGGCTCAGTGAGTCAGAATTTAACACTTGCCATGTCCACTAACACTCACACAACTCGCCTTTGGGAAGCACAGAAGTACTGTGCACTGTTTCAGTTGCAGCTACATTTTGTCAATACATCTTTTTTTTGTAAAAGAAGCCTTTAAGTAAGAACTGACTGCCTAAATAACAAACTTAACTACCACAACACTCTCCTTGCTGGGCAATAAACACTCATTGCAAAGTAACTGCAGTTAAGAGGCTGGCAGGAACAGAGTCCTTATGACAAATACAGTCAATTCCTGTTTCAAAAGTGAATCCCAGCAACCTGTGCTACACATGCCAGCAGGAAGAAGGTACCTATCCTATGATTTGGGGAGTGCTCAGAGACTTCACGTTTCAGCTCCCAGTAGATCACATACTCCTGGAAAGTGTTTGATGCTTTTCAAAGTGGCAACCAAAGAGAGAGGTACCAGCGAGCACATTAACGCTTTGAAAGGGTTTTCTGAATGCTATTCTTCTATCTTTCATTAATTGCCACAGTTAGACTAGTGCCAGCTCCTTCCTCCAACATGGCATGCAGGCTAAATATAGCCGATCAAAGAGCTCCCGGTGCAACTTTAACAGTGGGACTGGCACCAGTGCTTTCTGTAGCTATAAAACTGCCCGTGCAGGAGGCAGCTTGACTTCCTTGAAACAAAGCTGGCAGCGAAGCCTGCACTCGGAGGCCTGGCAGCATGCTAAACAACAGGCTACCTTTCCCCAACCCCAGCCACTGACCTCTTGCCAATACAATTATAATCGGGAGAGTATATTGTGTAGTGCATTCATTCTCTCCAAGAAAGTGTATTTAAAATGGATTACTTCTGCTCCTTAGGCAGGCGATCAATAGAGATGTGGACTGCAATAAGTTCAGAGATGTCTGTGGGCTGCAGCACTTATCCTCCGTGTCTCTTCAGAAATTAATTAAAAATCAATGAAGTGTGCAGCCTATTAATAAGGAACCTCCAGATTAACAGATACAGGCACAGCCTTCCCACAGCTTCAGAACGAACGCAGCTGCAGTGCAAATGCATTAGAAATTCTCCAGCACTTCAAATGAAACTCTAAGAACTGTGACCTTTCATGGCTGTGCCCTGCATCTGACTGAACTGCAATATCCTCAACTTTATGTACCCTTAATAAATTATATGCTATTTGTTTCAAGTTGGTTAAATGGGAGAACTTGGGGTAAGCATTTAGAGGCTTCAGAGTTAGTGCACTGGCCATCTAGAAAATGGTGTTATGACAAAGCCCAAGCACAGATATCAAATCCAGCAAACATTTAACAGGGATAAGGGCACTTTGTAACTCCTGGAGGTCACTCTTAGGATTCAGCAATAACAAAGAAATTCAGTCATCCAACGACTTCTTCAACAACCTGAAGAATACACCTTGCAACATGATGACTGCTTAATTACTGGGAAAGGCTGAATTTGCCTGGGTTTAGAAGCAGCTGTGTAGGGGCTGGAGAAAGGCATTTTTGTTGGTGGTTTCTATCAGTCAGGATCCCCATCCCTACTACCCCTCCACAGTCCAGTAGCATTAACACACAGTGCACAAAATAGAGAGCAGCTTATTACACATTACACAGCTGCCTGCCCAGATCAGGGCCCCTACCCAGCCAAGAACATCACAAGACCCCAGCAAGAGCCTTCCCCTGCTTCCAGGAGGTGAGATTCTAATAAAAAATCCAACTCTACGTTAATAAAGGTAGTAATATAATAAATAAGTAAAACATTTAATAAATCCATGTTTCAGAAGAAGAAAGATGAAATGACTTGCACAAGATCATCGGTGTTGGGGCAGAGGCAGGGACTGCTCCAAGATCTCAGGAATCACCAGTCCAATGCCCCACCTACCTTCCCTCAGTTATGAACCCACCTTCTTCCAACAGCTTTCTCTGGAAAGTGCACTGATAAACTGTCATGTCACGCACTGGACGCAAGTATTCACCTTATGCTGCATGTTATGATAATAAAATTATGTGACAAAACATTTTTTCCTGTACTCTGTGTACTTGGCTGGTTGAGATGAGACTTATTCTCATTTCTCATTTCTCTTGGGCAGTGCCCACTGAGCACACAGGGAATGCTGCAGTGGCTACTATCTTGTGTGTTCAGATGAAAATCCTCCAAGAAGAGCACACAGCAGCTCCCTGCTCTGCAAAAGGCAAATATGTACATAATTCTACTGATCCCCCTGAAACACTTGAGAGGAGAAGTTTCTGACCTCAAGACACACGTTTCATTGGGCACTTCTGGTCCAATTAAAAGCTTGTAGCATTATCCTGTGTTTCCATTAAATTAAGCGTGGCTGTTTTTCCATTTTTTTCCCCTCAGCAGACAGGGTGTTTTGGGTTAAATTTCTGAGGTAGGCACATTTACTTGAAAGATGCCCCTGAAGTGGCACATACAGCTTCAGGACTCTGTACAACCACTTTTAAACCCATCATTTCAGTGTCAACAGGAATACAACAGGATAAGGGAGGCACCTCTTCTCCTACACACCACCACTTTCACAAGCTATTCCACTGCAAGGACAGCTGGGCTCTGCAGGAGAAAAGTGGAACAGGGGCATATATACACTCTCCTGCTCCTATTTTATCCTTGCACAAGCAGAACAACCAGTCGGTATGATGGCTTCTGCTTAGGCCTGCAATATTGTTCTACAAAATAAAATGTTCTGAATTTATTCTAAATGCTTTTGATACTCTGATTCAAGAGTTCTTGAATAAATTAAAGCTTTGAACTTCTAAACTGTGTTGCCACTAGGTTTCTGAGCACTTCTTAAAAACCCACATCACAGGTAACCATAGTTACCTATTTCATACTTTTTTTTTTCTTCTTCCTTTTCTAATTGAGAAGCTTATGACAGCTGACAGAACAGGAGAGGCCAGCCACATAACTAAGTGTGTTAGCTGATAATGGCTGGAGAAACCTGCTAAATAATCCATTAACCTTATTCAATAAATCCTGATGAATGCTGGAGTGGGGTAGGTGGAAGACAGAGCTGTGGTTTCGAGAGACACCTATTTCCCCCCAGCTAAAACGTCACATCATTATTAACGGTTCAGAGCATCGCTGTGTTGACAGTGAGAGCCCACAGAGCATGAGTCAAACTGCCACTGTGCCCCGCTAGTTATGTGCATTCAGACTGAAAGCCTTTAGTGTGTGTGCGGGGGGGTTAATCATTAAACACAGCCTGTCACTTTTCTCTTTTCACTTCATGATGTTGAGGAGGATGTTTATAACATGGATAATTTATCCTAGAGTATGTGAAAAGGTCCATATGCTCATAGAGCATATGGAAACAACAGCCAGTGACTTTGTGCTCATCCTGCAGAGTGGTCCTATGGTTTTACCAAGGAAGTGCAGTCCTACACAGCGAAGAAAATACTTCTGAAGTTTGTAAATGCTGAAAAAGAAACCTTCATTATGTTCTCAAAATAAAATGTATTATTCTTTTTTGCCTAGATCCCAGAAATATCTAAACGTGGTCTGGCTCAAGCTTTCAAAAACCATTTACTTTTAAGGTGAACCCCAGCACTGGAGGCTTCAGATCCCAAATGTGAAAAGCTTCTCACAGTGAGTGAGAATTGGCTGTTTTAATTGATCTCTGTACACTTCCCAGCTACAGCAAATACTTCAGTTACAGCTGCATTTTTGTCAAGATGTCTCCCGAGCCATGGATGCTCTGACTTACTTGAAAAGAAAGAAAAAGACTCATGACTTTGACATCTCAAGATTTGAGCATGTGGGTGGGTGAATACATTGGAAATTTTGAGAGCTGTTGAGCTGAAACAGGTGACCTGAGAAGAACAAAGAGGAATCTGGGCAGGTGTATTTCCGACAGTCACATTTTAAGCATCTTAAGACTCAGTTCCTGAGTCACTAAAAGGGAGTTTTCCCAGTAATTACAACTGAGACAGGTTCAAGCCTTGGGCCAATGCTGCTACCACTGCACAGCACTTGTCTGGGACCTGCAAAGTGGGTCAAAATGTTTTTTAGCATTGGCAAAGTAATTCACCAGGAATCACAGGAAGCCTAACACCCTTGGGTTCCTCTACTCCCCCAAGTCTTTTCTGAGAAGACTCACCCTTGACCTTTCCCCCCCAGCTATGAACCCATGCCTTTTTGCCTCTCACTCCTAACCACAGCCATTCATTTTTGTGTGATTTACAATGACAACCCACCAGCCCTGGCTATGGAATATGTGTGAGGCATTGCCTGCAGTAGCCAAAGGCCTTTTAACAGAAATCAGCTTCTTCCTCTAACCTGTGACCAAGGCCTCTGGGGACCAACTGCTAACACCCTCTCTAAGAAGTTGTTCCTATTCATCCTGTGGTTCTGGAGCAGCATTTCCATGCTCGGACTATTGCTCCAGCCCTGCCCATTTGACATATAGCCAAAATTGCTATACAGACACAGGAATCTTCTTTTTCTTAGTTCTGAAATGGGAAGATTCATAAAACAAAGGGTCTACTAATAGTAAAATCATTGCAGTGAGTAGAAAAGTGTCTTGTTGATATTGGTTCATTCGGATCAGATACAAACATAGGAGAAATCTCTGAGCACAGATTCCGTATGTCACATATTTATTTAGATTTTTTCAGCCATTCCCCCAATCTTTTAGCTGCTTCAGTCACAGTTACTTCTCTCTCTGCTAAGCTGCCTAAAATGCTCAGCTGTAGAAACTTACCATCTCCCCAAGGACCTAATCATGCTGGGTTTTTTTCCTCTTTAATTAAAACTAACTGGCACCAGGCTTAAAATGTTTCTGTATTTTGACTGAAAAACATTGATTAAAACATAGGCAAAAGCACAACACGACCCCCCTGTAAAGAGGTCTTTACAGTAAGGGTTCTTAAGGAGCATGGCAAGGAGAATCAAGCTGTTCACTAAGGAAAGCATAAAAAACCCCAGGTCAATATATTCTGCACAGTCACCAGGTGGTATGGACTGTACTGGAAAGAACTTTGAGAGTCACTGAGATAATTGAGGATGATTGAGATCACATATGGACACCTACCAACTGGCTTTTTGCCTGTGAGATTACTACTGGAACATAACACAACCATATATAATTCTGGCCCCACCTCTCCAGAAAACTCACACGAGTCCTCCAAAATGCACTGCTGTGAAAATTACTTTGAGTACATTGGCATATACAGCACAGGTCATACGTGCACCTCCAAACTCAGATTCTAGAAATATTAAGAGTTCATTTAAAATTTTTTAGCCAAGCACATACAGAACAAATGGTACTAACAGCTTTTCAGAATCTATATTGCACCTGCTCAGAGTCATGCCAGCGGGTTGAGATGGGAAGCAGCAGCTGCAATTCCTTCCTATTGCAAGAACTCAGAAGTGACCGTTCTCTGTTTTCATTTGAATTGACTTTTAGTAGGGTTTTTTTTTCCAGTTCATGTACTTTGAGCTTGGCTCCCCAAGAAACAAGGCTGGTGCAATTGTGACGCCTGCACATTTATCTTTCTATCCATCCCTTTCTAATAATTTTTGATGCTTTTGACAGTTTTCAGTCTGATTTGGCACTACACATCTCAAAAGTTTTGCATTCTTACCAATTTCCTGAAAGCAAGCAAGCAGAGGAGAAACACTGTGATAGTTTCCCTGCTATTGTGGTTGTAGACTTTCTGGGGCACTAGAGACTCCACGTAAGAGACAGACATTATTGAGGATACTTTAACTAGCACTAGGAACATATTAAATTCCTGATAACTTAATCACTAGACATAAATCATGGGCAACCAGCTCTCAGCAGCTCTACTCCTCATAAAACTGCTTTTCTAAAGAGCTCCAGGGGGCCTCATTGATCACAAATTCCATGAAGTTCTGCTGGAGGGAAAAATGCAGCCCTATTTACATACACTTCTCTAGACCATAACTAGGGCTTGGTGCACCTGCTCTGGGGAGCTGCAGATCAGCAGACAACTACCCATGGGACAGTGAACCCTCTTTCCCTTGAGCTGCTAAATGTCACTAGAGGCAGCTACAGAGACGCTGGTAATGGGGTCAGAGAGAGCCTTTCTTCAGGGAAACTGGAAACCCCTCCCTAACTCTGGGGCTGGGAGCATGGGGTGGGATGTGAGGATTAGGAAAGCCCAAGCTGGCTGCACATTGCAAAGGCCAAGGCTGGATGCAGTGCCACTGGTTTAGCTTCACTCTGCATTTGAGGGGCAGGTTTGCTCTGGCAGCCTCTCGCATGGACTCTCAGCTGTTTAATAATGTGGTTGAGCCTACATTGCCTTGTTTTTCCTTTAGCAGGAGTACTAATCACAGCCTCATCTAGCTGGATGCCTATTTTTATGAAACTCATACAAAGATAATATCTTTGAGACCTTTTCTCCCCTGCCAAATCTGAGTAAGGTCAGCCAACATTTTTAGAAGTTATTGCAAGGGAAAACCAAAGACAGAGATTGCAATGAGGCTAACTGCCACAGAAAACCAGGCGAAGTCCAAGGAGTTTTAAGAAAACTCAAGCCCTTGCACATTCCTTTCTTTTAAAGGAGAACAGCTTCCCTTCCATTTTATTTAAAGGAGATTTAAAATTACCATCCAGCCCTGCCCAGAGAGGGAAAAAGCCTGAAGTACATAAATACACTTCAGGGCATATTTGATGGATGGCAAACCTCACGCAGCTCCGATAACTATGACCTGCCTCACCTGAACTGTGAGCTATTGTTCAGCAGAGACACTGTACTGGAGTCTTTGTATCACAAACTGGACCACCAGCTCTCTGGCACATCTAGGCTAGCAAGCTTGAGCAGCATCCAGATTATTTTTTGCCAGGGATATCTTTTTGATCCTTTCTCTAAGTACAGCAACACCATCATTCCCTAGAAGCCAGAGTGTCATAGAAGTCCCTTGGTACTCCAAGGTTCACCAATACACACATCATATGGACAAACTTCATGTCTTGCTATGCAGTAGAATTACAGCCAACACAACAGGCACAATACTGCCAACCTCAAATACTGAAAAATCTAGGCCAAAGCCTCAA
>VWZY01002096.1:106633-125636 GCA_013399075.1 Chloroceryle aenea | reverse complement strand
CTTGACCTGCTGGCCACACTGCTAGGAATGCAGCCCAGGGTGCCATTGGGTTCTGGGCAGCAAGCATGTGGTGACTGCTCATGTCCAGCTTCTGCCCCCCCCCAACAGTCATTAATAATACATAATTTTAAAAAGAAAAAAAACACATTATTTTTAAAAACTATCACTAAGGCCACTGTTAATACTGCACTGCATCATGAGGTTAGGTGTTCACCCTACACTGCTCCCTATCTCAGGTACGTTCCCACCAAAACGCCTCTTGTCATTCCTGTTCCAACACAACTCCTTTGAATTAACACCAGAACACGCTCCTGCAACCTGCTCCCTCCTTACTCACCCCTCCTTCAGACAGAAAAGGGGACAATTAAGTGGAAAATCGGAAATGAGAACATCTTCTGTAGTGTTGAGAACCCACCTATTGTTGATGGAAAAGGTTCCAAAGACTTTTTTCAATCAAGAAAAAGTGTTTTCCGAAAACTTTGTTCATCCAGAGCCTGTTCTATGAAAGGCATGAACTGAGATCCCATTCAGCCCGTGTTTTTGCGGTGAAACTGGTATATAAATAAATTACTATATTACACAGTGGCACAAGAAGCAGATGTGTGAATTGACCCAAGGAGTAACCCACAAGCTACGTTCAGGGAATCTTGCTCAGCACAGGCACAAAGTACCAGCATTCCTACTGCCAAGTCCAATGCAGAAGTCAATCCAAATTTATTCAGGATTATATAGAAAAAACCCGTATTCCAAGCAACTGTACCAAAGTACATCTGTGTGGGAAGAGCTGACCCAGGAATGCTTTGTTTCCCTTCTTCTAAAACTTAAGTTTAGTCTAAATTTAAGTAACAAAAGGGACTCTGAAATCAAACCAACCTTAAAGTAATCAGATGGAATTAAAAGAAGGCTTTAAAGACTCAAGAAGGGATTTGATGGCAAAGAGCAGAGTGAGTGGGGGAAGGTTGGTTACGGGCCGAGCAGTCCACGGAAAGTCAGCATTTCCCTGTAACAGCTTTTGCACACAAACACTGGGTTCCTTGAGTGTTCACATGTACAGTGTCAACCATGAAGTTCTGCAGGTTTGGGAGATGCTTGCAGACATGAACTCAGATCAGTCAGATCTCAGCATCATCTCCCATGAAGTGCTTTGTGGGAGTGTTAGGACATAAAATCATATCATAATGTGAAAAAAATCATAAAAGCAGGTTATGAAGAGACCTGATGGACTCGGTCTTCCTAATAAATACTGGATGTTGCATCCCATGAAGAAACACATGCCGGACACCAGTCCAATAAAACCACTAGTCTTACCTAATCCTTATTCTGTCACCACCAACAGCTCTTTGTTGTATTTTGAAAGGAAGAACAAGGAACCTAATCCCATGACAAGTTCCTTTTGAAGTTCTCCACTGACAGGTCTCCCTCATGTCCTGAAGCAGAGACGCTTGCTCAGCTCTTCAAAGCTTTGTGGGGTTTCAGTTTTATTCTATTCATATTTTTTCAGTTAATTCTGAATAAACTCATCAACGTACTAGGTCTTCAAAGGAATCCTGCTAAGCTTCTGATGCTAATAAACATGTGGTGACAATGAGTCTCCTGAGCCAGTGGGAATTGGCATAAGTAGATGCTTCCAGCAGTTCTTCTACTTTTGATGCCATTAAGTGTCCTTGTCCTCGTACTTCAGGACTGAGAATTTTGTGTTCCACTTTCTTCACGCTATCAATTATTTTGTTTCCTTCCCACTTTTTTCCTTTAATATTTTCAGTCTGATAAATGCTCATGATTAGTTACAACTATGATCTTTTCCTTTTTTTGCCTTTTTTAAGATGTTTTGTAATATCTTAGGTAATACCATTTCACCCTAGAACTCCATTCTTTTTCTTTTCATAATGGTCAGAAAAAAGGCATTAGACAGGACCTCAACTAGTATGTAAGCTGAGGAAACATTGCTCAGCTCTTTGCCATAATGAAATACTTATTTCCCCTCATTAAGGGCTGCTTCACAAAGCTTTGATTCGCATCTCTGCCAATTGTTACCACACTGAAATTCAATGTTCTCCCAAAGCTTAAGTCACTAACTCAGTGCAGTTCTGAAAAAAAAAAAACATCTTGTAATGGTTACTCATGAACATGCCAACTGTCTTGTGTTCGTCACCAAGAAATCTACCCCAGGTAAGGAAGGTGAGGGTGAATTGACACTTTATAACATGAAAAACATATCTAATGGTTTCATGGCACCAGAAGGAAAAGATGCACCTGTCCCATAGCTTCTGGGCAAAGGTTCCCTTCTCTCCTCCACACTGATGTCAACTTGACTTCTGCTAAACTTAGCAAAAGGACACCAACCCAACTCAAGACATTCAGGGCAGTGCAGAGGGACTTTAAAAAAAAATAAAAAAAATCTATATTTATTCATTCCAGGTCTTGCTATCACAACATAAAAGAGGGGTCAGGAAATAACACACCTTTTTTTGTGTGCTCCACATCATCTGCTCACAGGCGACCTCCCTGGACATATATTACTCAGTTCCTTTCAGTACCTCTGATTTTTAAGACAGACATTTTCTACTTAGAATTATGAATACACATGAACTTAAATACAAGACATATTTAGGGTGACACTCATCACATCAAACAATCAGCTTCTAACAGCTTTCCAAAATTAAAGGAAAGGAAAAGTCAGGTCACTTGTCACCCAAGAAATTGTCTCACATCTTCTATTTCCCTTCTGTCGGGTGATTTCACATCAGACTACTTCTGAAACTGTGAATTAATTCATTAACTAACCCCTGGGGATAAAACGTCCTTGAAAATTATAAAGTTCCATTAAAATAAGGTCTTTCCACAAAGTGATTTGGCTTAAGAAATATCAACAGAAATAAATAAATTGAAAGCCATCATGGAAAAATCTGTTTCCTGGGGGAACGTAAAAGAAGATTCACTAACAGATGAATTTACTTTGCTGACAAGTTTTTTCCTTGTCTGATGAAATACCCAATAAAAATGCAGACACTGGTGGAGAACAGAGAAGGAGGTGACAGGCACCAGCCTGATAAACAGACCAAACAGTATAGAAACAAGGTGGGGATGGTCCAGCAGCTCAGACATGGGGCTTGTCTCTGGCACAGTGAAAAAGGGGAGTGAGAATGACTCGTTGAGATCCTGTATCAATTTGAGAGAGGTTTATGACTGTATTAGTCAAGGCATAAACTAATGGCCACGGAGCCTTGCAATGAGATGATTAAAAAAATGAATTCTTTGAATTCTTTAGATAGAAGCAGCAAGAGAGACGTGGCCCGGAAGCACAGTTCCTTGCCCAGGTTAGGTTTAAAATAACATACAGATTACAAGAGGGATTAACAACCCTCAAACTCTCCACAAAGACTTGAACAAAGTGTCTGCTCTTGCATCAGCTGCATGTTTCTGACCAAACATTGGTCAAACGCTTAATATTTAGTGTATCTGGTCACTGCCAGGGAACAAGTAAACCATGTCCCTCAGCACCACCTGTCCACTGCTTGGGACACGCTTCCAGGGATGGGGACTCCACCACTGTCCTGGGCAGCCTGACAGGCTGTTCAGCCTTGACAACTTTTGCAGGGAAGAAATTGTTCCTCAGGTTCAACCTAAACCTCCCCTGGAGCAACTTAAGGCTGTTTGTTCTTGCCCTGGCGCTTGTTCTTTGGGAGAAGAGAGCAACCCTACCTGGCTCTGACCTTCTGTCAGGGAGTTGTGGAGAGCAAGAAGGTCTCCCCTGAGCCACCTTTTCTCCAGGCTGAACAATCCCCAGGTCCCTCAGCTGCTCCTCACCAGACTTGTGCTCTGGACCCTTCCCCAGCTTCATTACCCTTCTCTAGACATGCTCCAGCCCCTCAATATCCTTTTTTGAAAGAAGGGCCCAAAATTGAACTCAGGGTTCAAGGATTGGCCTCACCAGTGTCAAATCCAGGGAGATTATCACTGCTCTAGTCCTCTTCTCTTTTTGAAGAGCCCGTACCACTGCATTTTATTTGCTAAATGTCATGGATGTGGTCAGCTCACTGCTACCAAACACTGCCCTCACTCTACAACGATACAATGTGATGTCTCTGGAAATCCATAAACTGCTGCTATCTCCATTAAAACACCATCTCACTGCTGACAAAGACATTGGCAGCTGTTTTGGACAACAAACCAAGATCTCTGAACACCACCACCGCCTTTTATGTACAGACAGCTTTTTTTTCTAAGTTTATCTACAGCATAAAGCTTCTCAACCTTCAGCTCTAGACCAAATTACGTGGTCATTTCAAACACTGCATTAAAATACCATCCAGCTACTATAAAAGGAAAAATGAATGGTTCCAGGAGGCAGTTCTGTGGCAGACAAGCCAGCGTGGCTCTGAAGATAAGAGGCAGCTGCCAGAAATAAATATAAGCATTATTTATGGATGTGGCAGCTTCACTCATTTACATTTAGACACGTGCTGAAGACGCAGACAGAGAGCTGAAAGGTAGCTTGAGTTTTACCTTCAAAACCAGGTCTCTCCTTAGAATGATAGACTGGTTTGGGTTGGAAGGGACCTTTCAAGGTCATCTAGTCCAACCCTCCCTACACTGAGCAAGGCCATCTGCAACTAGAGCAGTTTACTCAGAGCACCGCCCACCCTCAACTGGAATGGTTCCAGGGATGAGGGATTGACTACCTCTCTGGGCAACCTCGGCCAGAGTCTCACTACCATCAGTGTAAAACAATTTCTTCCTTCTCTCTCATCTTTATCTCCCTCTTTTAGTTTAAAACCAACACCCCTTGTCCTGTCGCAACAGCTCTGCTCTAAAGTCTGTCCCCATCTTTCTGACAGGCACCAAGGTGGTCTCCCTGGAACCTTCTTCAGGCTGAAAAATACTAACTCAGCTTTTCTTCTCAAAAGAGGGATTCCATGCTTGACTGCCTCTCCTTAACTTCAGAAATACCAGTAGCTTCAGTGTCATGGGGCCATAGCCAAATGTCAATACCATGGTCAGACACAACCTCTTAACAGTACACCATGATTTACTGAACAATCAGGAAAACCCAATGGCACATTTTGCTTTGCAGGATTTTCCTCAAGAACCACATGATCATTCCATAATCCTTGTAATAGCCTGAGGACAGAAGCTGACCACACACACGACAAGAAACAACTGATTGCACCCTGAAATGGGAGCTCAGCTCACAACAGTTTATCTTCTCCCGGCCACGGCCCTACCAAATTTTCTACCCTCCTGGGTGAAATATAAGATGAAATTTGTACGTGCTGGGAAGAACTCACTCAGCTGAAGATGAGAGCACTGACTAAATGCTGGTACACAGAGGGCAGTGATTTTGGAGTCCTACCTTCTTGCTGGACTTCAGTATAACATTTTAACCCATTCACCTGATTTAGAACCTCTAAGGTCATCCAGCAGAACAACTGTATGCAGGCAAGATTCAAGTCTTGACTTATTAAAAGAAACACGGAGTTGACAATCTAATTTCTGCCTATCTTTAAAATGGCGTGCAACTCATAGGGGCAAGGCCCAGCTCAACTGGTGGGGGAAATGGCCCAACTCAACTGGTGCAGGCAAAGCCATTAAGACAAGTCATAAGTAAAGAAGCACAATATGAATACCTGGGAAGGAAATGGTTGCTAATTGCAGCTGTCTCCTTCAACACTGGCTGCTGGGATATCTGGCTGCAAGTTGTCTGCCACAAGAACATCTTGCAGTACCTTTTACCCGAGTACCGAAACATAAATTACTGCAAAGCTGAACAGAATAAACCTCGGAAGAGAGCCTGATATGAATTTCTAACTGTCATGAAGGAGAATGTTTCAAATGAGGGGTTGCTCAAACCACTGTTTCAGAAAAAATAAAGCTGCAAAGCAGGGGACAGTTTCTAATCAGTGTACAATAACAGTGCAGCACAAGCACGCAGACAGAGAGGAATGTGACATCACTGCAAATCCAACAAAGGCATCCTTGCTGGGAGCTTGTGGTGCTGTAGCTCAGGAACATGGGAAAGGAAAGGCTTCCCTTGGTTTAGTAAAGTCCAATCTCAGCTACGCTGCTTCCAAATCTCTGAAGAAAAGGATAACAACAGGTTGTCTGTGTCTCCTCTGCCCATTCAAGGGCACTAAAGGGGGATGACATTGTCACAGAGGCTGCAGAGCTCACAGGAGCCAGGATGATCACAACAGCATCAGCCCTACGTCAAGTTGTCATCCACATATATTCCAACCCTGTCTGATGAAAGGGATCAGCCAACGTGCAGAGCACAGAATGTGAAACAATGCCTGAACCCCTACGGGCAAGTCCAACCACCCTTACTGAACATTAAATATGTCTCTTCAGTATGGAGTAGATGCGTGTAGGAACCTCATCAAAGCTCAAGAACCCATCCCAAACACAAGTTCTCAAGGCTTTTTAGATAAGAATACCTATTTCAAATTAAAGCTCAATACTTTTAACTCCACTAGTAACTCAAAGTTCATAAATAGGTAGAAGACAACTATGAAACTCAGGTCTGTAAGTGCCTCATGTACAGAGCCAATGGCTCCAGCAGGAGACACCCTCACACAACACTCTCCTCAACAACAAAATCTCCCACTATCCTAACTGATCTCATCAGTGACATCTGAGGTAGAAGCCCAATGCTACTTACTCCCACTTGACCCATACAGTCCAACAATTTACTATTTCCATTTGTAGTTCAGACAGAAGGTTCCAGAACCAAAAATTTTTTTTTAGAATTGCTTCTTTTGATGCATTATTTCTTCTTTTAAATAACTACTATGCTGTGGAGGCCGCTTGCAGAAAATTGTTCAATGCCTTGGATGGCACCTGGCAAATCCTAGCTGCTCGCAAGAATAAGAAGTCCATTGGTTCCCAACAGTGCCCACAGTCCAATTAGTCATGAGTGGGATTATCAGACATTGGTATTCTTTGCAAGTTCCCCAAAAACCAGACAAATCCTACTCTTCCTTCCTGACTCAAGCAGATCTGAATCTAAGTCATCTCTCCTACTCCCCAAGCCAGAGGAAGACCAGGAGAAGGCTACTCATCAAGGTGAGGTTCAAGTTAAGGCATCTCAAATTCTGCTCCGATATGTTAAGCGTGATCAAGTCAGTAGTGAACCTGCTACAAGAAAGGTCACTGTTAGATAAAATTTGGTGGTCAGCATTCTAATATTGTAAGGTCAGTAAATAAAAAGCACAGATGGTGCCTATCTTAATGCAATTCACAGCTTCTTACAAAATGATTTTGTCACGGAGATTACATCAACCTTTCCCAACAGAGCCTTGTGCTCCTTTGTCTTCCCCCACAATCACTGCACCTTGTGATCTTCCATTTCTTGTATTAGATTATGGTGACAAACTTCTACAAGTGAATGCCTGAGATTCGTGAGAGACATCGCCAAAAAAATGTTTTGGAAGGCTCTTCAGAAATTCATGCTCAGCATTTTAGGTAGCAAGAGGGATTCTTTGAGCTCAACAGAAGCAGCACCCAGGTAAGGCTGTTTCAAGCTGTTTCAATACAAAACCTGATGGCCCAGATTAAAATATTAGAAGGAACGGTGTAATCCAGCATGCTGAGTTTTGCAGTGAGGTGGTTGAAGCCACATTGTTACCCACTGTTCCACTGTCACAGCTGTTGGGAAGTAACCTCCAATAGGAGGGTGGTTATAGTTATGTTTTAACCTTTTCAAGCCATTTCTTAAGTTTGTGCCCAAGAAGAAGAAAAGCACAAATATCACATTCATTATATTTCCATCACAAAGCCCCCTTGTTAGGAGTGATTCAAACCTTGCACAAAGGCAAGACAACTTTTAAGGATTAAAGCTCAGTAATCATTACTGAGCTTAAACACATTATCCAAAAGGGGTGCCAGGATTTTTTTTTTTCCCTTCAAAAAAAGAATCAAAATATCTCCATCTGATCCTTGTGACAACACATCACATGCTTACTTATTTGTGACGCAACAGACTCCACTCAGGGATGTTACTTGAGATGCTGCAAATTCTCACACAACCATCTGACAATAAGGGGGAACAGAGGGACTGGGTGTGGTGTGATGCTCAACATTCTTCAACTAGGTGGGGTGGTACATGAACAGGAGATGCAGAAAGAGCCAAAACAAGTAGAATAGAGGTTAGATATTTTGGAGACAAGAAAACATGTTTCTGTTCATTGGCCACAGAACATCATTCAAAATTCCTGGAACCCACATATTTAGAGAAAAAAACCCAGCCCGCGTGTTTGCTGACACGACAGTCCTGAGACAGACCATAATAGAGTGGTTACACATTCCATGCAGAGCCAGCACTATGGTTAGCAGTGGTGCAGACTACATGAGAGCGGCTGATGGAACTGTGGCTGCACCAAAGCATCACGCAAGGTCCCAGAGTTATGAAAGGTCTGAAGAAAACATCACGGGAATGACATACAGAGGATCCCCAGATCCCCCTGTACAAGAACCATATCTAATGGAGGCACTTGGAACCCCACCAAAAATTTCCTGGAGGTTTTAGGTCACCACTCTGCTGTGAGATGGATCAGTGGAACAATGTATGAGGACTACTACACTTGACGACACACAATTCTGCTTTGGAGAACACTTACACAACCCTAACTCATGAAAATCAGTTAAGATCATCACAGAATAAAGTGCAAATCTGCTTTCCAGGAATGGTGTAGAAGGTACAGGCCATCATTTCTAGATTCATACCCATCGGCTTCTCCTACATTATTTTTACACAAATAAACACTAAAAGAAGCTTGACCAGAGTTGAACATGCATCTCAAAGCACTGAAAACCACCCTGCCAGTTGCCCTTTTAATAATAAGCATTATGTACAGACCTCTGCCAGTTTGTATGGTAAGATCAGCTTCTCTCCCACTGTCACTGTCTTTCTGGTAACCAGGGCCTCAAAGAGCATCTCCTCTTTCACCTGCAACAAAAATTGTGCTGTTAATGATCATTATAAGAATACATTTAAAAATCTGATTCAAATTTTCAAAATTTTACATAAGTTTTTAAATTGTAAATGTAGGTATTTAAAATTCTTAATTTTATTTTTATAATTCAAAATCGATACCACTTTATTTAAAAAACAACAACACCACACTTTTGCCAGCCCTTGAAGAGTTAATGTGCAATATTTAAGAACACACTTGAAGTTGGGAGGAGGCAACTCAGCATATAAATCCCACATCAGAAATCCAGAAACTGGACACCACAGTATTCAAGGGAACCTGATTTTCTGTATTCATTTTCTAGCAATTTCTCTTTTGTTTTCTTCCTTGGGATGCAGCTCCTCCCTCCCACACTTTGCTTTGGCAAAATAAGTCAATTTCTTACTGTTGTCAAGATGTCATCATACTAATTACTCAATAAATCAGCAAAATTGTTTTGAGATATCCAAGTGGAGGGTTTTTTTGGTGTTTTTCAGGCTGGGGTGGAATTAGGAGGAAGGAACCTTTTGAAAAGCTCCTGATATTTACTCTGCTGTTCACACTTGATATTTACTCCCTGAAGCCAGTTCCTGGCCAGGTGACAATCTCTAATCAGCCAGAAACCAGTTTGCAGGGGAGAAAAAAAAAGAAAATCATAAAAATCATTTGGGTAAACATAGACATGTCTGTAAATAAATAACTGGTGAACACAAATTAAGCAGTACCTGCCACGAGTTTCTGGGAGAAAGCCTCTTTTCTGACCAGTTTCAAGCCCCTCTTGTTTTGATATCCCCTGGAGAAATTCAGAAGTGTGTCTTCTCCACCAGAATAGATGGTGGTACACTTGTATGTAAGTTAGACCTAAATACCTGGGAGGTGTTGCTCTTTGATAAATGTCAATGTCAAAAAAGAGACTGTGTGTCTGGGTAAAAAAAACTTTGAACCCAGCATTAGTAGATAATGGACTTATAGGGAGATGTTGCTCGAGGACCCACGGGGAAGTCTATACAAGCTTAAGTGATTTACATAATTTGACTTACTGATTTAATGCCATAATTAGTAAGAAGAGCAACACAAACTAGACAGTGGAAATTAAAGCTCACAAACCATTGCCATACTGATGACATTCTGTACAAAAAAAATACTTTCTACCAAAAAAAAAAATACTGCCATGGGCATGTCTCTGAGAAACTCCAGTGCCTTTTCCTGCAACACCCACTAATAACATTTTGCTGTGGTGGGGAAAGCAGAAAGCATCAAGTCACCTGTATGTGACATTCACCTTCCAGCAAGGTCTAGGTCATTGGAAATCGAACATCAACACCTCATGGTTCATTTCATTCGTCCTCAGTAATACTCTAGAGAGCCCCTGTTGCTATGATCTGATTTTTAGTTTTTGAAATCAAGTAGAAAAAAAATTAATCTGGTTCATCTGGAAATCCACAGCAAATTTTCATGTGCAAAACACAGACACTTTTCCAGAAGCTTGTGACTGACCACGGGATGATTGGTTGCACAGCTTGGAACAACAGCCCAATACGTTATATTCCTTATCAACCTGAATGCTTCCAAATCCCAGATTTGTCAGCAAACACAGAGGTTTTAAACCTTTTTAACAACCACCCTCGCCATTGCCATCTAATGCTCACCCTGGTTTCTTATTCCCTCTGGTCTCCTGACGGATGGAGACCTGCAGATGTGCCTCCATCTCCAGACCTGCTGTGAGCTGACCTGGAGGGATGGCACCGCATCATCTTCTGGTGCAAAAAACTTCTGGTGGGGAGGGGAATGTAATCTCTGCATCTCCCCATGTCTCTGCCTGCAATTACCACTCAGCAGGGCTTGATCTTGATTGCTTCATCACCTCTGAGAGCAAATGCCACGGGTACAGCCAAATTATGCTAATTTTCATTTAAGGTCGCAGCTTGAAGACAGCTGGCTCCCGATGCCAAGGAGAAGCCATCAGAGCTTTCTAAAGATAAACTCAGCTCATGACAATGACTTAGGACACCTGGTACATGGAGATACCTGCAGCTTCCCCTTCCTACATCCTAGGCTTTCTCCACTGGTAAGAGCAATACACTAAAACAGAGACAGAAAACCCATCCCAGCAGATAGTCAACATAACTTAAATTCTTTATTTTGCGTCCCAGAGTTACACTTCTAAGTTACGTTGCCTGGATTTTTTGCTTTCTGGTGCTAAAGTGCAAGACTTGCTCTCCTTCTTGAAATAAAACTCCCCAGCCCATAAGGGTTTATATCTTAATTAGAGGAACAAAACACAGATTTAAGGATTCACTGCCACATGCAAGCTGAACCAGTGCTGAGAGGGCTGGATGACTAGAGCTCTAAAACCCAGTGAAGGATGAGCAGCAATGCTGTCACAGACATAAGCGTCAGCTGAGCGCGGTGGGGAGCAGGCAGCCTCTGGGCTCCCGCAAGGGCTGGGCTGGAGCCAGGGCAGGCGGAGATTGCTTCTCCAGCAACGCTGGGGCATTCTCTTAGAGCAGCTGAAGGAAAATGAACCGCTTCCAAAGAGAGAGCAAGAAAACACCACTTTTTGTCTCTCCTTTCGTATCTGAGAAAGGGATTAGTGTTGAGTGCTCATTCAAAAGCTGCCTGGTGTGGAGTAACAGAAAATAAATTCATATTTCTATCAGTTTTTATTGAACTGTTTCTTCAGACTTTCTTTCAAACAACTAGAAAGTTATCTGACTCGAGCTCTGTCTCAGAGCTTTGCATCCAATGAAGACCACAGAATGGTCTGGATGGAAGGGGACCTTTCAAGGTCATCTAGTCCAACGCCCTTGCACTAAGCAGGGACATCTGCAACTAAAGCAGGTTGCTCAGAGCCCCGGCCAACCTCACCTTGAATGACTCCAGGGATGGGGCATCGACCACCTCTCTGGAAGACCTGGGCCAGGGTCTCACCACCCTCAGCATCAATATATTTTTTCCTTCTCTCCAGCCTAAATCTCCTTCTTTTGGTTTAAAACCATCACCCCTTGTCCTGTCCCAACAGGCCCTACTCAAAAGTCTGTCCCCATCTTTCTTGACAGGCCCACTGAAGTCCTGGAAGGCCACAAGGAGGTCTCCCTGGAGCCTTCTCTTCTCCAGGCTGAACACCCCCAACTCTCTCAGCCTGGTCTCCCAGCAGAGGGGTTCCAGACCTCCCATCATTGCTGTGGCCTCCTCTGGCCCCACTCCAGCAGGTCCCTGTCTCTCCTGGGCTGAGCACTCCAGAGTTGGACCCAGCACTGTAGGAGGGTCACCCCAGAACAGAGGGGCAGGATCTCCCCTACTTGTCCTGCTGGCCACACTGCTGGGAATGCAGCCCAGGGTGCCAGTGGGTTCTGGGCTGCAAGCGCACATAATGTCCCTGCTCCCTGAAGGGATGTTGGACTAGATGAACTTGAAAGGTCCCTTCCAACCCAATCCATTCTTTAATTCTATGATCCCCAAAACCACTTCTGGATCCATTTTCTGGATGAAAAGGCTGGATGAAGTCACTAGCTGCATCATTCTTATCTCTCTCTTTCTCCCCAGTCACTTCCCAAGATGTTTATCATTTGAGGGACACAATTTTTATGGAATCCCTTAGGGAAGGTGAAGACAATTTTTTTAGCAGCATAAAGAACTCAAGCACATAAATCTCCCATGGAGGTGGATGTTGGCTCCAAAAGCTAACATCATCAATGCAAAATGAGATCTGGGAAAAGTAACTCAAGAAATCTTATAACATATATTTGCCTATATTTGCATAGAGACTGGTTATCTAAGCCTAAAAACCTTAATATTAAACTCTCCATTGAGTAAAGACAGAATTTGTCTTCCTTACTCAGGGAAATAATTTGCAGTATTAGTAAACGGACATAACAAAAATGTTCCTGCTCTTCTAATGAAATAAAAAAAAAAAGTCACCTAACACTAGATCATTTCTTCTCTTAAAAAGCCCACAAATGAGCTTTTTCCAGGCTTTTCCCCAGAAACACCTAAGTTTTCACCCAGTTTTACAGAATCCTCTATGATTTCTGCAACGGACCCATGATATCTGCATCCCTTGCACAGGGCTCTGCATCTGTTCGATCCATCAGGCTGCCTTGACATCCTGCTCTGGCATTTCAGCAAAGTTTAAACAAAGGCCCTGGAAAACCTGCCAAAAACCTCACATAATCCACACGCTATATCTATTCTTGGGGGGAAAGAAAAAAAGAAAAGAAAAATGGAATCAGGGTCTTATTGTAAATGAAACAATGTTCTGCAGAGTCTGGCCAAAATCCTCTACTGCAGCTTGCTTTTTCAACTAACACTGGTCTGCATGTTTTAATAAACCACAAACATACTGGGTAGGCTTCGGTGGTGTCTAAGAAAAATCAAACCCATCGCAGATCATGATCTGCTCCCAGACTCCTTCAGAAAACAAAATAATCTGTGTATCAGCTTCATTTTATAAGGCCACAAATCTCATTATAGAGAGGAAGGATAATTGTTCAGTGGTGTGGTCCTCAGAGGCTCCAAAGTAAACCAGTGAGCTCCTGATAATTTGGGACAGACCTTCCTTCAGAGGGGAAAAATATTGTAGCATTGTGTGGATTTTTCATTTCAGACACACTGTCGGTTCCCCTCCTCCCCCATGAAGGCAACTGCCTCACTGGTGCTGTGCAGGACCACTTCTGCATCCCATCTTCTTGGTTGGTCTCAGAGATGGCCAAATCAGCTCATGCTTCTCAGAGGTCCAGTTGGGATTTTTTTTCTTCTCTTCTCCATGTCAAATCCTCGACTAAACAATTCCAATGAGTCATTTAAGGAAAAAAAAAGGCAAACCAAAACACTCCCCAAAGTAAGTGTCACAGAATTCCAGCATGGTAGGGGTTGGAAGGGACCTCTGGAGATCATCTCATCCAAAATCCCCTGCTCCAGCAGGGTCACCCAGAGCAGAGGACCCAGGAGTGCACTGTCCAGGAGGGTTTGGAATCTCTCCAGAGGAGACTCCACAACTTCTCTGGGCAGCCTGGGCCAGGCTCTGTCACCCTTGCAGCAAAGAGGTTTCTCATCCTGTTCAGATGGAACCTCCCGGGTTCCAGTTTGTGCCCATTGCCCCTTGTCCTATTGCTGGGTACCACAGACAAGGAGTCTGGCCCCATCTTCTTGCCCTCCAGAGGCCCTTTGGCTATTGATCAGCATTGATCAGATCCCCTCTCAGGCTTCTCTTCTGCAGCTAAACAGCCCCAGAGCACTCAGCCTTTTCTTAGCACAGAGATGCTTCAGTCCCTTCAGCATACTTGGAGCCTCCACTGGACACTCTCCAGTATTTCCCTGTCTCTCTTGAACTCTTTTTCAGCAACAACAGTGTGAAAAGCAAACCCATACCCTGTTCAGCAATCACACCAAAAAAAAAAAGTAATAAAAATAATTACCTATATCAGACAAAATACAAAGCGTCAAATGTTTTACCCAACATTTTCAGTCTCTGGCTGAAAATAATTCATTTAATACATTTAATTTGCTTCTAAGTAACTAATAAAGTTAGCACAGTATCCACGCTCTGCATCGTACTAAGGCACCGTTGGATCTGTAGGGCTCAACCGATGCATCATTTCACATGTACACACACTAAAACTAACCCGAAACCTCACTGAGTGCACAGGCTGCAGAAAAGTTTGTTTGCAGAAGAAAATCAGGGCAAAGACCCAAAGCCTGGAACTTTTTCAGATCTCAAAGTGACTCTGTTATGTAAAGCTTGTTTTAAAAAGCAATTACTCCTTAAACAACTTGGCACTCTTGCTACGGCCATTTTTTACAGGGTAAGATCAACAACATTCTCCTCCAAACTTCTATTTTCCTTCTGTTTATTTTTGTGATCTCTGAAGCCAAGATGCAAAGAGCATACAGCTGTTTATATCCATATTTTCCAGGAGCTTTCCCCTCCTAAATTCAAATCATTAATGAAGTGCTAAGAAAATCTGAGAGCACCAGTTCCCCAGTTCTTTATGCAGTGAGACAGAGCAACGGTCAGTCAAGGGTAGTAATGGGAAGAGCATCACATGTACACAGAATGACAGTGAAGAGGCTTGAACAGCAGACAGCACCAATGGGTTCACAAAAAGCCTAAATAAATAGGTAATAGGTCCATAAATAGGTACAGAAGGGATGAGATGAACCCTCCAGCATCTCCAACACAACATCTGGAATGCTGGCAGGGTGACAGCCAGCAAAACACAGCAAGTGGGGCTAGCATCTCCTACAGCCACCACCTTAAGCAGAATACTGGCTGGTCTTAAAACTGCTCTAGTATCTTACACAAACATTAGAAGAGATTTCAGAAGCATCAGGGAATTTTGGTGGGGGAAATGATGGTTGGCAACTGAAGATACTACTGTGTTGAAAGGCATGTTTGCTTTCCACCTAAACTTAGAAATTTTAATCACAGAGTATTTTCAGCCAAATCTCAAGCTAAAGAGTGGAAGGGGTGGGGGGGAGCTCTACATTAAAAACCTCCTTAAAAAAAAAATAACCTTTATAATTTTTCACTAGCAAACTTGTCCAGTTCATATGAAAGGTAACAGAAGAGAACTTACTCTTCAGTGAAAACTCAAAATAAATTGCATAATAAACTGGAGGTGGCTGGTCAGGTGGGAACATTAGAGGATGGAAAGCAAAGGCTAACCTCCAGCAGGTCCGACACGATGGGTAGTATTTCAGGGTTACAAATATCGATGGAGTCATCCCGGTAAGTCTTCTTTTTGTAACGGATGTTACCCAGGTGTAGTATTGCCGACAGGAGAGAGAAAATTCTAAAGAAAACAGCAAGAAGTCATTTTTACGTGGTTGTTTTTTCTTAAAGCTAATGAAAAAGCAAACCACACCCCCAAATATCCAAGTCCCACCTTACTATTTGCCTCATTCCTCTAATTTTCAATCCCAAGACATTTATGTCCCAAATCTCCAAATGTTTCCTCAAAAATGATGCTTAAATGAAGTACCCAATTTGACTCATGTTTTCACTTAGTCAGATACCATGCTTGCATTGGTATTCTTTCTTGAATGTTATTTAACATGTCAAACCAGTGGTTATAAAGTTGCTCCTCATAATATAAGAAAAAAAAGAACTCTGCAAGTAATCTGGGTATCCAGATTGATCTATTGTGCAATTGCCTGAATTGAGGAGGCTGGACTCAGCCACACAGGTGATCCTTCTCAGTCCCCTGTATTTATCACCTTCTCATAGAACAGAATCACAGAATTATTTAAGCTGGAAGAGACTTTAAAGATCAAGTCCAGCCATTAGCCCAGAACCATCAGGTCACCATTAAACCATGTCCCTCAGCATCACATCTCCAAAAACCAGTCTTAACTTCATAACTCATTTGTTACAAGTGAGGGGAAAAGGATGAATTTATGAAAAAAATTCTGGTTGGGTGAAAATTTCTTGTAGAAGAATGAAGGACAACATCTCACAGTGAAGGGCTTCTAACCACTGTCTCAGATATGCGTTAGAAAGCAAAAAAAATGGTGCTTCAAATGTATGTTAGCATCTGAAATGTCATTTGCCCAACATGATGGTTTCGGGTGTCATTAGTACAAAGCAGCAATTCTCTGCTCCCACATAAGCCCTCCAGGACTTCAGACAGAAAGGAACCACATTCATTAAATTCTTATTTGGACATTTTGACTCAAACGAACACAAGACTTCCAGCTCCTGTTGTGCTCCAGCTCCTGTTGTGTTCCAGCTCCTGCTGTGCTTTTCCGAGATACTTACTGCAAAATCATTACTTAGCAAAAATCACACTCACTTCGAGGTCATTTTTAATACGTGTATTTTCTATGTCTGCTAGTAACCTCAGTAACTAACATGTTTGTCAAATTCATTCAAACCTTACTCAGGACTCTGAAGCCAACAATCAACATAAGAGGAACTGTTTTGTGGGTTTGGTGAAGACAGCCCTCATGGTAAGCAGACTGATTTAGTTGACGATGTCCCTGCCCACAGCAGGTGAGTTGAGGGTTTTAAGGTCCCTTTTCCAACCCAAATCCTCCTGTGATCCTCTAATTCCTCGCAGTCAGTGGAAGGTGGTATTGCAGCCCCACTAAGAAGTCCAGATTTTCAACAAGCACTCCCAGTGACTTAGTGAAAGAAGGCCAATTGGAAATGAGTCTACAGACTCTTTTAAATGCAAGGGATTAAGTACCATGACTAATAATCAAGATTTCCAATTAAACCAGGATCTGGATTCTTGGCATGCAGAGTAAGATGTGACAATTCATGAATGGCTAAAAAATACCTCAAGGTGCCAACTTCCTGCCAATACTCCATTTGCATAATGTAATGACAGGCATATTTTATTTATAACTTTAAATTACATTTTCTCCTTTATTGTATGAATGGTGAAGTGTCATGATTCATAGAATGGTTTGGGTTGGAAGGGACCTTAAAGATCATGTAGTTCCAACCCCCCTGCCATGGGCAGGGACACTTCCCACTAGACCAGGTTGCTCAAAGCCCTGTCCAAGCTGGCCTTGAACACTCCCAGGGATGGGGTATCCACAAATTCTCTGGGCAACCTCCTTTCAGTCTCTGAACACTTACTCCTTCTCACCAGCCTGAGATGTTACACAGAGCCCAGTTCCGTTAGCTCAAGGCAGGTGAATTATCTCACTGCTTGTGGAGATTGTATTAACTAACACACTCTTCAAGCCATTAAGATGGAAAATAAACTCACTGTCTGCGAGTCTTGGGAAGAAACCCCACCATCTCCATGGCTAGTTGTAACCGCTCAAAGTCATGCTTCAAGTCCTCCCCTTCCACGGAAAAGCAGTCCTGTGGGGTTCAAACAGAGAGATTGAGCACTGAAAGAAATTAAGATCAGACCATGTCCAGATGGCCAAGTCAACACTTCATAAATATTATTTAGTGCTTTCCATGCCTTTTATCAGCAAAGACAACATTTCTAGTCTGGTGCTGGGAAATGGGATATCCAGGAGGCCCCACTGACGTTATGTGGAATAACTGTGGGGAATTACCCTTAACACCCAGCAAAGGGACAGGGGGATGTAACACACTATGGCAGATACAGCAAGAAACACATATGCAATTCAGTAAGAGACCACGATAAGCTCTCATGGCAAGGCAAAATTTTTCGTTTTAAATATTGGAAAGAGTGTGCTCAATTACAAGTTTGATTTTTTTTTAAATATTATTTTTTAAAGTTGGGGTTTTTTTTTTAATTATGCTGTTGAGAAGAATCTGCTTCTACAAGGACTTCTGGAAATAGCTGGCCAGAGTGCAAATTTCAATACAGTAATTATTTATTGTATACACATTTTAACCTGTACTGCATTTTAACCATGACAGGGAAATGGGCTTTCAGAGGATGCTCCATCTCCACCACAAATACTTTGGTTTGAATAGCCCAGACTTCAGAGAGGACTATGTTGGTATATCTTCTCCAAATTAACATTTTTTTTTTTGCTAATTTTTCCTGGAAATACATCCTTATTTCCTATTTAACATCTCAGGCAAGAGGCAAGTCACACCACTAACAGTACGATGAGAGTTTGTCAATGTGGGATGCATAAAGGACGTGAATTAACAAAATTAAACTTTTACACATTTACAGGCAGTTTATTCCCCATTAAGTCCTGGTCCATTAGGAGTTCCTATCACTAAAGAGGAAGAATTCAATTTTAATACAGAATTTGCATAATTTAATGTAAAATATCAGTGAATTCAACTCTGTATAGGAAAGGGAGAGCTTTAGATATATTTTTTTGCTAATTTTATTCAAACTACTAAGGAGTTTTCTACAAATATGAGTATGGGGAGCATTTGAAATCCACTGTATTTTATATTTCTTGGAGGCTGAAGTGTCTGAACAGCTTAGTTTTTCAGATAATCCCCATCCTGACAGCAGTTGTTGATACTTGCCAGGAAATCCAATGACATTCCAGATCCAACTAATATTGTCCTGCACCAATATTTAGGGAACATATGTGCTCCTTAAATGAATGTATACATTATTAATGCCGAGCTCCTTTTTTGGCTCACCCTGGATGCA
>VWZY01002096.1:95554-106593 GCA_013399075.1 Chloroceryle aenea | reverse complement strand
ATTATTTTCTCTCACTTCATAGCCCATATTTAATACTTTTTCCCATTGCTGCTGATAAAAATTCCACTCTCTAAATCAAAATCAATTTATTATGCATCACACAATATGGTTTCATCTTAAAACTTCTGGATGTCTTGCTACTATTTAATAGAGATGTTCTACAACTTAATCCAGATCTGCTCATTCATAATTAGAGCTGTAGTTGCAGTGACAATTAATTAAGCAACTGTATGCACATTGTTTCTTCCGGTCATTGGTCTGTAAATCATATCGACCATGACAGCATGTGTGCACAAACTCGCACACTAATAACTCAGAAAGTCGGTACTCATCTTCATGTATAGTACGTAGAATAATCCATAAATACAGAATATATAGAACAAAATTACTTTATAGCAGCAGCTTTGAGCCTTACACTGCATTTAAAGCTTCACAACAATATCAGTGATAAGTTCATCCCACTCTGGAGCATTGTTAGAGTGATATTACAATTGATTATAAGGGGAAAATTTTATTAAGGTATTCATTCTAACATAGGAGACTACTCAACACTCTACCCTCGACTAAAAGCTAGAGAAGTTCAACTAGACAAAGAAAATGCAAATTTTTTGACCAGGGACAACAGTTGCAGAGGTGTTGACCAGTAAGACCATTTAAAACCATACGCAGCATAATGTGACACTTTTTTCTTTTATTAATAGACAATTGTGAATCACCTTTTTGAAGAGCTCTATGAGGTGTCTGTATATATCACCCAAAGGAATGCAACAGAGACACCTACGCTATATACCAGCAAGACCAGCAGGCATCAGCACTACAGTTATTTATACCATAAAATACCAAGTAAGAAGCTGTCCCTCCTGAACTCAAGCCTTGTCAACTACACGTACTCTAAGGACAACCCGGAGAAGTTTTCACACTTTCTGTGGTGGCACCTGGAGCCTGCAGGACAATAATACACCCACAAGTTCTGCAAAGAAGTCTTTTTTACATATATATTTTTTTTAAAGGTACTACTTTTAGTGGTGCTCCACATTCCAGGAGACAATTTCATTTTGTGACATCATTCATCCCAAAAGGAAGTCAGTGGTAAAGCACCATTGACAAGCTCCAAAGTAGCACAAGCTACGCCAAAGGCCATTTAATTAACAATTTACATAACAATGGCCAAACACATTAATCCGCATGGAAAAACCTTATGTGAATGATCTACTTAAAAGCAGATCCTCTCTGTAGTGTTTCAGCTCTGTGCTGGTTCCCAATGGATGATAATTATTAAAAAAAAAAATAAATTAAAAAATTCTGGATGTTAGGGCAGAAAAACATTACAAAGTCTGTGCCCACAGACCAAACTCATTATTAATACTCTGCTGGGTCAATTAATTTTCCAGAAAAAATAAACCCCCCTGCTTACTAGTGTTGCATTGAAGCAATCCATGTATTTCTGTGTAAAGTTTAAATAAGATATAATAAATTTGGGTTCTTTATCAACTGGACATCTGCAGCAGGTTCATTCCATGGTTATAGGGAGAGGCCCAAGGTCTGCTTACGAGGGAATCATCAACTGAAGCAAAGATGTGATCTACCTCGAAATCACAGAAAATTATCCTGAGCAACAGAAAATACCAGATAAACAGGGAAATTGTAACAGCACACGTTTTTGCTGTGCAAAATCAGGATGTAGAACATGGGAAACCCCGAGCTGGCTAGGACATTACTGGCCTTTCCAGGAGAAGGTATCAAATCTGAGGTTTGGTTTAATTAATTTAAATTCCTGCAGTAAATTGTCCTAACCCATTCCTTTAATCAATTAAGGTCTCTGTGAAGTGAATTAAGGTATGCAGAAGAGCACCTGCTCTTCACTCTCTGCTCTTGGAGGACCTTCTAAGGATGCTAATCCAATATTCAACATTTTAAAAACTTCGGAAGTTACAATCCCTTTCCTTCCTCTCCTCCTAAGGATCTCACATTGAAAATTTGCTGTTAGGTTGCTTAGTTAGCTCAAGTGAAGCCCAGCTCCTTCACAGATTAACTCATACTCTTCCAGTTGCATCAGCTCAGCAACCATTAAGCACATGGCAAAGCGAGCAAGATAACATGCAGCCGCTCTGAAACATGCTTCCCCATGCAAGCAACAGAGACCACCACAGGACACACAGACACCCAAAGCACATCACCAGTTGAAGCCATCACCTCTGACGCAGTTGCACAGGGAAGGGGGAAACGTTTCATCATTCCCTTTTTTGGGTTGATCCATTTGGAAAGGATGATCGTGTCAGCAGGACTATTTTAGGAGGAGGAATTCGTTTTGCATTTAGAATAATATCAGGATTTAATTTTCTTGCAGATGGTTGTAGGGGATGTTTGGGGGTTTGTCCTCCCCCTCCCTGCAGAAGCTGGAGAGCAGATACACTGCTCCAAGCATCATGACCTGATGCATCTCCTAGGACTCCAAGAGACTGATTTGCTGTTTCATCAGAAAGGAATTTCAATTTCCACATTACCACGGTATCACAATTTCCATAAATCACTACATATTATATCAAGAAGGAACAAAAAATATCCTTAGTTTCCTAAAACAAGATGACCAAGTATTGAAGAAGCTTTCCAGATGGAAGGAACCATAAAAGGGCAAGAGGAGACATCTGTATTGCCAGGAGCGCGACACCACAGCAGGGCAGGGGAAGTGAGAGGGTCATTAATAAGCTAAACTTCATCTGAGTTCATTTTCTGCTCAGGACTTAGGGGACCTAACAAGTTCAAGTGAGCAGCAGCCCTACACCAGCAACGCAGAAGACGCGGGTACTCGTACTGACCGGCTCAGAGTCATAGCAATAATCATCCCAGCTCTGTCTGAGGGGTTTCTTTGTCATCTGAAAGCAAGGCAGACCGGGTTAAGTAGCATTCACACCAAAACCAGCTTCCACTACTTGCTCTTTAACCAGGGCAGGATTTTCCAGGTCAAATAATTGTTGTTCTCACAGTCAATTCCTTATTTTTAAAGTAAGATTTCTAATGCTCCAGCATAGGTGGTTCTCCGATTCCTGCTGACAGTGGTTTCAAGATAGCAAGGACCTCTCCTGCAATAAGTTTAATGGATTTGGAGATCTTTTATTTTTCTCCATGCCTGCGGAAAACCTTGGTGTAGCTAAAGCTGAAAAGCTCTTGATAGAAAAGCCCTCTGAAGAGCAGAGTTTTTGTTTCTACTCTCAACCTCTGCTCTAGACACTCAGAAATGGTGAAAAAGTGGGATTCTCCAACCAGTTAGAAAACAACACTTGAAAGCTTTTTAGAAAATTGCACTTTTTTGCAATGACACAGACATGGAGTTGAGAGAAGTCAAAGCATGTGTCAGTCACCAGCCCCAAGAGACACAAACAGCACCAGAACTTTAAAAAAAATATTAAAAAATCTTATTCTGCAAATCAATGGCTTAAAAATGGATAAATGTGAATAAACAGCAGAGAAAATATTCAGGGTGTACCACAGTACCTGCTGTTAGTATGAGATATGGACAAGTCATCCAAACTCAGGGAAGAGTTTAAATAAATTTGCCTTTAAATTTTTTTTTTTTTCCCCCCCAAAACTGCTCCCTGCATTTACAGATCAAAAAAATAACAGTACATTTTGGTGAAATATCCAGATATACTCTTTCCCATCTGCAATGCAAAACACATGTCTGTTTTGGATAATACAACGTGAGCTGACGAATCTGGGAGAAAGAAAATAATGCTTGACTCAAAGACCTACTCGGTCCTTGACTTAAGGGGCCTGGGTCAGTATTCTATAGCTATGCAATTTTAGTATTTCCTTTGCAGTTAAACACTTTGGCTCATTTCTGAGCTCATTTGCCCATAGTTGTCAGTGTTAAATAGTCCCTCTCAAACTAATCATTAAGTATTTTTAAATTACTGTAATAAACCCCCTAAAAACTCAAGACTGTCACTACTGCCCATACACTGCAAGTCCAGCATCTGCTTCCTTGATGCTCTGGATGTACCTCAGCACCCATTTCCAGCCTACTTGCCCACAGCATCTTAATTTAGATTAGAATAAATATTTTAACCTAAATTACCACATTCCTACTAATTCTACACACTACATGCCACTGGATTTCTAATTTTACTTTCAAAATTAACACCCTTAAAGAGCTATTAATAAAAATAAGGACTACAATTAAAAGCAATGTTTTTGACTAACAGAGAACTATCGGATTGCCCAACAAAACCAGTTAATCTGACAAAACATTTGATCCAAACGATCTTGGCGCTTTCCCACTGCTAAATGGCAGTGCAGATGGTTGTAAAAATCACACCACGTTCTCCAACAAAGATCTCTAGATTTTCCAAAGTATGAGTTTATTTGGCCACCAGCAATACCTCTCTGGTTTTTATTTCACTCAGTTTTCACGGTTGCTGTGGTTTTAGATATATTATGCTTCTGATATTGTTAAATCCAAAGGATCATGCTAAACAGCTAGCCATGAAGCTGCAGAAAAAAGACTACCTCACGCACGACGTTAAATCCTGAAGAGCTAGTAGCAAAACATATTTTCCCTTTTTCTCCTAGTCAGCAGACAGATGTTACTGAGTAAATGACATTCACACAGATAACAGGTGAATTACGACTGTTAAGATTAAAACCACAATATAGTTAACATCTCCCAAGCAGGGGACAAAACCAGAAAACACTGATTTATTTTATTTTTCATGCTATCAAGTGTTCAGATTGCTAGGGCGGTAGAATTATTGCCAATGATGAAAGGCTGCCTTACAGAGCATGAAGACAACCCATTTTTACTACTCCACACAATCTCTTACTTAGCATTAAATTAAATAAAGGCAAGACTGTGTATTGCTTTCCCATCAAGGATTACCACCTGGTTTAGGTAATGATATTCCTCAGGCTGCTTCAGATGAAACGCTGATCTCTCTTCCTCACTTGCTCCCGCCAGGAGATAATAAAACACGTGGTAGTTCCTGGTAACAAATAAAGGGGAAAAAAAAAAAAAAAAAAGAAAGAGAGAGATGATAGACTTCAAAACAAGCAGCAGTGTTAAGCCCAAGTGCATATACACCACAGGGCCAGATTTTCCAGCTTCCAAACTCAGATCTGAGAGCAGTTTAGAAATGACCTGTACCCACTTCGGAATGATGTAAAGGGCTAAATTAAGTAATGGAGAATGAGATCCTTCTTTTCCAGCCAGGGACATCAACAGCCCTATATAATTCCAAGCCAATATTGTCACGTTTTCCTTTAGAACATGTGCTGTGCTGATGTATTTATGAAAAATCAAATCTGCCTTACAAAGCAGAAATTATTATTACCACCTTATCACCATAAAAAACTTAGTAACTTTGCAGTTCCCGCTCTGTAAGAACAGAAAAATCTTCTATTTTTTACAGCTACTCAAATATTCAAAATAATTGAATATTACTATCACTAAACTACCCCAACTGACACTCATCCACTTTGCTTCAAGACAACTCCAAAAGGGATTAACTCTATGAGTGTAGCAATGTTTCTAAAATTAAAACTTTGCTTTTATGCTGGATGTTTTCCAGGAGGAACAGAGTTTAATCATCTTGCAACACCCAAGAGTACGTTTCTCTGGGCTGTAGATGCTGTTTAGCTTTGGAATTGGCCCAGGAGTATTCAAGAGAACTTCTCACACAACATCTACCTCAAATGGGAAACACAGACAGAAGTGCCAAGGACCTGCGAGGACAGGACATGGGGTAATGTTTCAACTGAGAGATTTAGACTCTAGAAGAAGAAATTTTTTACGCCAAGGGTGGCGAGACCCTGGCCCAGGTTGACCAGAGAGGTGGTCAAGGTCCCATCCTTGGAACCATTCCAGATGAGGTTGGCCAGGACTCTGAGCAACCCCCTCTAGTTGCAGATGTACCTGCTTAGTGACTAGATGAGCTTTAAACAACCTTTCCCACCCAAACCATTCTATGATTGTATAAAAACAATTTGCTTTAATTTGTTTTCTATATAATTTTAGCTTTTTTAGAGACACTTCTGACAGCTTCATTATGTTAAGTGTAAAACAGTACTAAAATACCACTTCTTCCCCCCAGAATTGAATATTAAATAGCTTGCAAGCTGCACAAGAAAACAAATAGCGCATAATAATCCACGTGACATGAATCATAAAGACAATATAAGTTAAAGACTGTCAATAAAATAAAGGAGTTCATTTTCCCTGGGTAGTACATTCTTCCTTATACAGCAAAATACAAAATGCATCACTTATCTTTGCGCCCATGGTGAGAATCCTGATCCCCCCACGCCAGCCCTAAGTGGGTTTTACACCATCTGTGCCACACTATTGACACATACAGAAGTCAAACCAACCCTGTAAGCAAACTATAGACACCTACCGTTCATTGTGCTCCTGATAGACTAGTCTTGATTTCTCCAGGAGGTACTTTTCAACATAAGCTCTAGAAGGAAAAAATAAAAGCGTTATTCATTGACCTGATACTCAACTTAAATGAACACAGCTTTACAGGGACTTTTCAGCCTTAGTACACGTGCACACATACACAAAAAAAAAAGAAGTTTCAGTCTTGTTTCACTTAGTTATATAAATTTCTTCCTAGGCAGAACAAGCCCAATATTATGTTTGGCTTTTGAGGTTTTTTTGGTTTGATACAAAGCCAACACTAACTTGGATATGAAAAACATGATCTCAGATGCGTCAGCCTATGGGCAAGGGAGCACGGGGGGAAATTTTGACAGCAACGAAGAATCTCAGATACCTATTTAATCCAAAACCAGCAAAATAAAATTGCTTGCAGACCAAGATTTGTGCACACAAAAAACGTATCTGGGTATAAAAGTTTGCAAGATGAGATTTAGCTGCAGAATCAGTCCCCAAATCACCATCTACTCTTCCAGAAGAGCCAGTTCTGCAACAAAAACTTGGGTCATTAACTTCTGGCTACAGTCAAAAACTAAACAATTGCAATAGCTCTTTACTGTAGTTTATATTTTATCCTAAGAGCCTCAATAATAAACATGTTTAATTCACATATTAAATACTTTTTGCAAGTTTGGAGAGCTAAAACAAGCTTTGACAGGGTTTTTTTTTTCCAAACAATACTAACCAGTAATGACAGAGGTTTGGAAACTGGAGCTATAATTGGCAGGTTTGATGATGTCACTGAGCTTTTCCAGCTACAGACACGCAGTGATGTGGCACCGCCATTATCAGCCACGTATGAAGTGGGAAACCAAATGAATCTCAGTCATGGTAGAAGAAGAAGATGATTCTAAGTTCACTTTGCTACCACAGTCTCCAGATGGGGGAGACAGACCTATTTATGATTTCTGCTCTTATTATAGACCACACCCCCCGGGGGAAAAAAAAAAAAGGAAAAATAACCCAAAACAACAAAAACACACAACCCCCAAAAACTTCATGCAATCATGTAAGTTGGAAAGGTCTTTTAGAGGTCATCTAGTCCAAATCACTATCTAACCCCAGCTCTCTCAGCCTGTCCTCACAGTGGAGCGGTTCCAGACCTCACATCACCTTTGCATTCCTATTTAAGTAAAAAACACAGAAACCCCAATTTAGGTATTAAAAGATAGATGTCTTCACATGTTTTCTTTCTATTTACTGTTGACAAATCTACATTTAAGAGGAAAGGAAAGGAGTTCTAAGAGTATGATTCTGTGCAAAATTCTCATTTAATAGTGCTACAGAGCCTGTCCTTAGCACCTGAGGTAACAGCAGCTGAAATGTGAGGCTGAATTCCATATACAAATACCAACATGCAAAGCACCCCAGCCCTGCGTGTTTGAAAATGCTGGCTCCTGCTATTTGAGATACAGCCTCATGCCAGTGCACAGATTTACCATCATACCAGTGCACTCTTGCTTTTAATTAAAACGTCTCCTATCTGGCTCTCCTGCAATTTTATGGAGCATGTCAGATGTTGGAGCTTTTGATCATCTTCCGAGGACTGAACAGGTTGTAAGGATCTTCTTCCAGAACTTGCTTCTCATTGAACAGGACGCAATAAATTCATAAAGCCTTATGGGAAAGCACTTCACTGTAGCCATGGCTCATGCTCCATCTATTTTAAATACATTTTCAAAGCTTTCATTTCACGGGGTGGGGCGGGGTGGGCTGCTGCTGAAGCTCTCGGCTATTACATCTGTAAGTTCAAATTCATTTTGGGTGTTGGGTCATTCTATTCCTTGGGTTTGTAAGCAAATAGCCAACTGCTATTTTCAGCCTCCAAACACAGCAAAATTCTGATGCAGGACTGCAAATTACAGTTATGTTAAAAAAATAAATAATATGCAAAGTACAGGATGATGATTCACTTGGGTTGTGCTTAAAATCTATGCTAAGGTAAAAAAAAATAATTAAAACTACTTGTGATTTCCTTTGTAAGAAGACAGAAAAAAAAAATGCAGTCCCATGCTCCAGGAACAGTACATATAAATGTGGGTTTATTTGTTGCACTGTATTTCAGTACCTATTTAAAAAAACTGAAGCTTGTTACCCTGGATTTCAGAAGCTATGACAAAAAAAGATGAGGCTTTTAAGAAAATGGTTCACTGTAATTAAAAGGNATGGGGAGGGGGAAAACATCAGATTTGACGTAGGATGAAAAAACAGCAGGAAGGTACACAGAGTACCCAAGCTCATTTGAAAAATTAATGGAAGCTATTTGTGTGATACTGTTCTGGTGGAAACTAAGCAAGGAAAAAAAAAAAAAAATTAAAAGCAGTTCTCTAAAATAACAACAAAGTCCCAGCAAGACATCTCTTAGCCGGCTGCAGAAATTATACATCCCCTGGAATGCCACTTCTACACTTCATTTTTCCAACCGAGTTAATGAACTCAGACAAAACTCAGAGTTCTCAAAGCCCTGCTCATTTAAATCTTGCTTGAGTCGCTTCATGGTGACCTGATGCCGTGTAAATTGTCTAAAGGTGAAGAGAAAGCCAATCTGAGGTAAGCCCACTCAAGATTCATCCAGAGGCTTCCAACCGTGCAGCACTTCTGCTGCAGCCTTCCCCAGGAGAAGGAAGGTTTGAGTCACAGCTGGATGTCCCAGGAGCTTTGGGCATCAGGAGAACCACTGAAATAAACTCTAGAGAAGTACAATGGAGAGAGGCATCTCCATGCAATGGCCCAGCTGTAAATAGAGGCTCTAACTGGTCAAGGGCTGGCTTAAAGAAAGACTTCAGCATGGAGACAGAAGTATATGGAGAATTAGCAATCAAGAAGAGTCTGGCTCCATCACCTCTGTAACACCCATCGGACAGGTGGCTTTCTCTCTGAGCAAAGCCAGCTTGCTGAGCCTCTGCTTCCCATCATCTGCACCAGCTCCCTAACCCACCCCTGCTAAAACATTTCCCTTTTCCTGCCTTAACTGCTCTCTTAAAAGTTCAGTTTCAGCTGAATTATAATGTTGACATCACGATTAAGGAGAGCTCACTGGGCTCAAAGCCAGCTCACGTGTATCCACATGTCAATGTTCAGATCACAGATGCCAATATTTTCATACTGACAAATTTATATATTCTAGAAATATATTTGGTTTGTTTTGGTTTTTTTTTACGTGTCCACTTTGGGAAACAAACTGGCAAAAAAAAAATGAACCTACTTTGTTGTGTACCCCATATTTAGGCTCCTTTTACAGGGAGGAGCACGCAGAGCATTGTCACCCTGACACAACTTACCCTCGCACGGTGCCCGTCTCCTGATAATTCACTTGAATAAATTTGCCGAAGCGACTCGAGTTGTTGTTATGTGCCGTTTTTGCATTTCCAAAAGCCTGGGAAAAGAGAGAAATGCCATCATTACGTCCAAAAAGCCACCACCTCACCTTATCTATAGGAATGTCACCAACAGTTTTTTGGTTTTGCTACTGTTGGATAATTAGTACAGAGGAAACGGTGGAAGGTAGTGAAATGGTCTAGAAAATAATGCGATGAGCTTCTGGGGCCCACCTTCATTTTCAAAGTGCTGTTCATGAAGGGCAGAGAAACACCGTTTAAAAATAAATTGTTAGCTGTAGAAGAGAGGTTTAATATTTGAAGTTGTTCTGGTCTATACTAAGGCTGTGCTTTATGCATTTAAATAAATAGAAAAGTGAACTGCTCCAACAAGACTCAACATTTTAATGAACTAGAGGAAGCTGCTTTTTAATTATATATGGAATTGGGGGGTGGAATGCTTCGAAGGCCACTCAGATGTCAATGTCATATAGAGCAGTGGTGTAACCCAGAGTACTTTCAGCATTTCAGACACCGTCGTTTTCTATTTACTGCTGTCATTTTATCAAAAGCGAAACACGTTTAAGTCTTCTTGCACAAAGCTTTTATTAAAACCCTACCTTGCCAAGACACCTAATGCAGAGAGTCATTTATTGCCTTTTAAAAGATATCTGAACAAAAGAGCTATTGTAAACCAGTAAGAACTGTAGCTCAGATTCACTGAAAACTGGGATTTTCAATGGTGCCTAAATCACTTTACCAATAATCTGGACATGGAGACAGAATCTGTCAAGCTGCCAGGTCCAATTAATGTTTCATTTATTAAACTTGTTTTGATAATCATTCACCTTTTCTTCTAAGCCAAACGTGAAGTAATTACACACGAGATCATTTCTAAGTGTTGTTTGTCTACAGATGCTGAATTACAGCTACAAAGTTTGTGCTGAGGTTTAAAATCAGAGCTCAGCTCCCAGCCCTCAATGGATTTATTCCCTACTCTGCTTTTTATTAGAAAAGATTAAAAGGGTTTTAACATCTATAATCTGAAGCTTTCCAAATGACCTTTTGAGATTTAACTTTGCAACTAACAGCACAAAATAAAGGGCAAATTAAATGAAACCTTGGCAAAAAGGCATTTGACACCTTTGTTGACTGCATGATGCACGTTCTGATGTCTACTTTTATCACCCCAGGCAGATTTATTAAGCATCTGGTTAAATTTAATGATTTAAGAACTGAAGAAAGTTTGCTACCAAAATAATGTTATTTCACACACACACATCCCCCCC
>VWZY01002096.1:44213-66967 GCA_013399075.1 Chloroceryle aenea | reverse complement strand
TCGAGCTCTGGACTGCTTCTCTTTCGTGAGCTCCTGATTAAAGTCACTGCAGCTCGATTTCTGAAGTGTTACTTTCTCCTGAAATGTGTGCCTGACAAAGAACAGCAGTGATGTTAAAGAATTAAGATAAGCTTTTTTCATGGTACTTGCTAAACAGTTGGCACTTGGAATTTAATACCATAATATACAAAAAATTATTTAAAAAATCAAAAGGAAATTGCCAAATCCTCTCTCAGGCTGCAAGGGTGGCACTTGTTTAACTGAAAGTTGCTGATTTTGTGCTCCCACACGGCAATTCCCTTCAGCCATCAGCCAAACACCCAACTCTCCAGCTTTCTGGGTTGGATTTGCTCTTTACAGGTGTACCCAGAGCAGTTCAGCCTCTGGAAACCCAAGTGGAAATAAATCTGGAGTTCACATCCCACAAGAATAGATCACTGTCAAATACCACATTAATGCAAGAGCAGAGAAGAGCTAAAGGACACAAAATCTTCCTATTATCTCACTAAGCACAAGCCCAGCTCTTTACATTTTCACCTGCAGCCAAAATTTTCACATAGAGAGCCTGAAAAGAAACAGTGTTTATAATAAAAATCTTTTTTAACCTGTTAAAAATAAAGGGTATGAAGCATTAGAGCAGAGAGACACACCACCAAGGACAACAGGAGTTCATACTAAGGAATGTCTCCCACCAGCCATAAAACAGATGCAGAAAATACCTTTTTTCCAGAGATCAGGAATTGCACCAGCAAAGAAAAGATGCTTCTGTCCTAGAAGGGCTCAAAAGCCTCAGAGAACAAAACCTGGGGAAATAAAAGCATCTTCCCCCTCCTAAACCAGCTCAGCACAGACCAGCTGGAGAAACTTGACTTTGGATGGATGTTGAAGGATTGAGTGTGGACTCCAGCACCACTTAAAGCTTCAAAAGGAACTTCACTCTTGAAATAAGAGCTGAGCTAAAAAAGTTATTTGCCTTACCAGAAGCAGTAAATATTACATAAATACATTGCATGGTGGAGTCCCCATCCCTGGAGGGGTTTCCAAGCTGTGGAGATGTGGTGCTGAGGGCTACAGTTTAGTGGTGCCCTGGCAGTCCTGGGTTAATGGTTGGACTCCATGATCTTAAAGGTGTCTTCTGTAGAAAATGATTCTGTAATTCTATGAACATACGAGTAAATTGAACCTTTTGAAAGAATACTGTTGGGTTAGTGAACCATGTCATTCAGCAGATCCTCAGTGTGGAGGTCTCCGAACTCACAAAGCTCAACCCACTTCCAGCACAAACCAAGACTAACCAACACTTCCTAGCCTTGCTTATTGTGGAGACCACACGGGTATCAAGATAAACATTAAACCACTTTGGAAGTGACAATACCAGTGCTGTATTTCTCAAAACAATAAAATAATAACTCAGGACAATATCACATTATTTTTGAATACCGAGTCAAACATCTTGATAATTTCAGATGTTTCTCCTATAGTCTTAAGATCTTTGAAGTCAACATAGCTTAGGTGCAAAGTCACATTTAAGTGCTAGGAGGAGATATAGTAAGGTCATAAGCAATGTTCTCTCGCCTCATTTTATGGATTATGAAACAGCAACCGATAGCAAGAGGGGATGATTTTAAAGCCTTCTCAAAGAAAACTTTGTCAAACCCACTGCAGATAAATTTTTCCAACGTTCCCAACATTTTTTTATCACGTTTCAAAATATTACTACCTGCCTGCTCCCAACAACTCACCAATGCATAAAAAAGCCACACTACTGAGCTTTGTCTTCTGCCAAAAAGACTTTTCCAACTTTCCTACTGATCAGTTATCTATTCCTCAAGATTAAAAAGGATGATGAAAAGCAACTCTGTCTGGTCAGAAGCCAAATACCATTTTTAACAATTTAGGTAAAATATACCTTTCATGAATGAGAGTTAAAATAGTTAATTTCCCACTTTTTCTGCTCTGTCCTCCATGTAAATCCATCCTTGTTCTTTGCAAACCCTCTTTATGTGAGGGTGACCCTCAACTGCAAAAATCCTACAGGCTTTGACGTCTGGTTTGCCGCTTCTATTTGCTATTCCTTCCCATTTTCCTTCTGCAGATGAAATCATTTCCCCAAAAAGTAGCAATTTTTCAGCAAGAAATGAAAGTCAGGCATCAGCAGCAATAAAATGCAGCCTCGTCAGAAAAAAAAGCAGCTGCTTATGACTGGATTGAAGTTCCTATTAAGTAAGGGATGATGCCATGTGTTATCTCCTCCTCTTGAAGTCCTGCAACTGAAACAGTCCAGTGTTTCACTTAACAGGACAAAAGGAAATGGCCTCAAGTTGCACCAGAGGAGGTTTAGGTTCAACATGAGGAACAATTTCTTCCCCTCAAAGGTTGTCAAGGCCTGGCCCAGGCTGCCCAGGGCACTGGTGGAGTCCCCATCCCTGGAGGGGGTTCAAAGCCATGGAGACGTGGTGCTGAGGGACATGGTTTGGTGGTGCCCTGGCAGTGCTGGGTTAATGGTTGCACTTGATCTGAAAGGTCTTTTCCAACCTAAGTGATTCCATGACCCCAACCTATCTATTTTAGAAATCAGACCATCATGCAAGGCGATGTATAGCTGGTTGCAACCTATACATTCTCACTAGCACAAAGAGGAGATATCAAAGCATTTGGAAGTGTGCCACCGAAGAGTAAGGAGTATTAAAACTTTACTGCCAGATCTGCTGAGTTAATTTACAAAGAAATTTTAAAAAACCAAACAAAAACACCAAACAGGATGGGTCATATTTAAAATGAGCTTTCTATCAATTAGTTTAGAAGGAAAAAAAAAAAACCACACCCACAAAAAAACCCAAGCAACAACAACAAAGAACCACCTTTTTCCTCTAAAGGCCATATTTATAAAAAAAAAAAATCATCTCTACAGATTAGGATAACTGACAAGCAACATCCTATTTGTGCTCTTGCATTTAAACTAACCACAAAACAAGATATTTAATCTAAAAATGAAGCTGTCAGGTAAGTGCGACAACACAAGAACAGCTTTTTGACTCAAATAAGAAGGTTCTGAATGCATCAAGACATGAAACTGAACCCAAATTTTCCTTACAAGCCAATAATTACTGAAATATGCCTTGAATTGTAGATGACAGCTTCACTAAAATTAATTATTATCAGCTACCTGCAAACACAAGCTTTGGAGTTCTTAGAAAACATTAACATTGAAGAGAGAAAAGAGAAAGGTGTTATCCAAGTATTTAATAGTGCAAGTCATCAAAATATTTCAAGGCCGGTGTTTCACTAATTAATATTGGTACTCTAAAAGCACAGGGACTGCTCTTTTGAAACGCCACCATTATTATATATTGTATATTAACTATTTCACCACAGTTAGCACTTTTAGCACAGATCTCCATACAGCAGCTTGTCTTTTCATCCACGTAGCCCTAGCAGAGGTAACGCTTCTGATGTAAATCTTATTTTTTTCCCCTGAATGTTTCCAGTTTCTCAATTCTGAATCAGCACCCTGATATCCAAACCTGCCAAGCAGGTAACACTACACAGCCACCCGACATGAAGCAGGACAAACGGCACCTGCAGACAAGGATTAAGATGACACCAGGGACAAAGATATAACATGGACTTGGCATTTTGTTCAAATCTTCTCAGCTTTGGGTAAAAGCTGGAAGAACCCAGCAGCAGATCACAATTTCCTTCTTGCACTTGGGTAACAGATTCCACTTTAACCAGCCACGGCAGAGCTCAAAGCTCAAGACAGAATTGAGCAGCAGAGAGATATAGCTGTTGAGCAAACAAAACTCCAAAGCACATTCTGGAAAATAAACTGTTTTTTAAATCACTGTATTAGTCCAATATGGTAAGAATTAAGACAACTGAGGTTACAGCCTGAATCTGATTATATTCTCTGGAAAAAAAAAAAAATCTCATCCAGAGGTTGGAGATCTGGTTTATTTGGAGATCAAGCAGCAAAACTAGAAATATTCACTAGACTGGCAGCAAAATTATTTCAATGCTTCAGTGGGCACAAATTAAACCCAAATATATTCAATTCAAATTAGCACAATGAATTTGCCTTTTTTTTTTTTTTCTCCTTCCATTCAGACTGTCTTTCACTTCTGCATGTCCTCCCTTGTCTTTAGAAAGACTGTTTTTCCATCCAGAGTAACAGGAGAGGGGTGAACATCCCACTTTTTTTTTCCATTGCCATGCATGATTTTTCATTAGGATATAAAAAAGAAATTCTGACCAGGTCTACCCTCAAAAAGGAAAAAGATTAAACCAAATGGAAAACGAACAGTCCTCAAGCAGTCTGCACCAAGAGAGGTCAAGTATCCTCAGATGGTTTATGAAATTAGATGACAGGGACTGCAACAGCGAAGGATTAAACATCTCAGAAAAATAATTCCACATAAATTATTCAAGGACTATTAGCTTCCATTACACGGTTATTCCCTAAGAAAGTCATCAGGCCCTCTCACCTTTTACTTTCCACCATGTGTCGATCTGTCTCTCTTCATTTTTCTTTTCAAAGGGAAGCAGAAGCGTCTCTTTCCCACAAAACATATAGCAATCTCCATAGCTCAGTACAGAAAACCACTGATGCCACCTGACACAGGAGAGGAAAGAGAGACATGCCTCCAAAACCTGCTGTAGCTGGCGGGTTTAAGCCTCTACCTTTGTCAAGAACAGCAGTTCTACCTTTTAGATACTTTCTTGGCCTGTCTAAAGATGTCATCCATAACAGGAAGAGACAATTCTGCACTGAACAACTGCCATGACAAACTGACTATAACTGTAATACTCAAGCTTCTTGAAGCTTTTTTTTTTTTAACTATGACTCAAATTACAGAGCAACCAAATAGCTTGAAACAATTTCTAGACCTTGGGTTTTGTCTCCAAATGTCCTAGGAGAAGGGCTTGCTAAAGCAAGAAACAAGGTCCTCGTAACTCTCACCTGTTTCTGCAGGGGACTTTTCATTTGATCCAATCCCTATAAACAAATTATTTCCATGAGCAGAACATGGTTTCCAAAATGTTGCCCCAAACTCCACAACTGAGGAGACCTCCTTGTAATCTTCCAGTACTTAAAGGGCCTTTCAGAAAAACGCAGACAGACTTTTGAGCACTATCTGTTGTGACAGGACAAGGGGTGATGGTTTTAAACTAAAAGAGGGAGATTTAGATGAGAGAGACAGAAGAATTTTTTTTTACCCTGAGAGTGGTGCGACCCTGGCCCAGGTTGCCCAGGGAGGTGGCCAATGCCCCATCCCTGGAACCATTCCAGGTGAGGTTGGCTGGGGCTCTGAGCAACCTGCTGTAGCTGCAGATGTCCCTGCTCAGTGCAGGGGCCTTTAGATAACCTTTAAAGGTCCCTTCGAACCATAACCATTCTGTGATTCTATGATTCTTAGTATTATATCAGGTATATTGACCATCAATGTATAGTGATGAGAAACATGAAGACACAAGAGGCTTTACTAAGACCACAAGCCCCTGCAAAAGCAAGCAAGGGCCAACGCGCATCCCTCCATCCCACCACACACCTCCAACCTCATGCCCTGGAGAGGACACAGGCCTGTATTTAAGACAGGGACAGCAGCAGCCTGGCAACCCTGCCCTTGGAAGAGGACGTGACACAGCCAAGGTCAGCTGTGTGTTATCTGAAGAACCTGAAATGCAATGCTGATCACAGCCAAACAGTCTCAGATAACACAGCTGGTTCCATTTCTACCCTGTATTTACATGAAGGACAACCAAGATGGGAAGGACAAGCACTCCATGATATCCAGATCTAAATGGTTTTCCACAAGATCATCATCACCTAGAAAATATCCAGCATTTTCCCCGATACTAGAACCTGATTTACAAGACTCAAACGTCAGTCATAACAAACATTTTTTTGTCACTTAAAGTAAGATCACAAACCTCTCCCTAAAGTCACCAGACCTCAATACAAAAAAAAAACCACCTTCCAAGACCCTACCTTAAAAAACAGTTACACCATTTAATTTTCTTAGGTTATTAATTTTTCTTATTCACAATACAGCAACATTACAAATATTTCAGGGGAAATACGTTCAGTCTTGTGCATACACCTTGCCTATTTTTTCCCAATACTCAAACGGCTGATCTCAAAATCCTCATCTGCTCAACTAAAACACATCGAGAAGTTCCAGGTAAATCATCTTATTTAAAGTTAGGCAAGAGGGACTTTAAAACATTTTAACCGAACGCTTTCAGATGAGTACGAATCATTCAGCTGGCACAAGGCCAGCACAACTCCCCACATCAGAAAAAAAGAGGTCGGGTAAATCCAATAATGAGTATTTAAAAAGACAAGTCAACAAAATTAGTTCAATTTTCTTGCTGGAGGCAAAGCAAGGTCAGTATGAAACAGGGAGAAGATGATGAAGAGGGGAACCAGCAATAAAATGAAAGAATTTAGAAAAAAAAATCCAATTTAACCTACTGTTTTTTACAGTTATTTGCACACCATTTCACCAGCAGAATTAGAAATGTTAGGACAGGACAGGCAGCTGCCTGGGGCCATAACACACAACAAGCCATCGTCTCTCCTGTCTCCCTGCAGTGACAACTGGTCCATCCCAGAGCAGATGCTGCCTCTCAGCTCTCATCAGGCACACAAAGACACGATGGGCTAAGGGCTCCCCAGATTAGCTGCTGGCACAAACATGGCCAGAGGAAGGTGCAGGTGTGTTACTTCTGCCAATGTAAAAATACCTTAAGAAGAAATTAAAAATGCCCTGAAAAAGAAATTGAGACACGATCTGGCACAGAAAGCTTTTTAGGAGATTTTCAGTGAATGCTGAGTTATTGCTAATTAACATGCATCGTGTGGAGAGGACTAAAATAGATCTGACTTCTTCACTGTCAATGACATTTACCTATTCCCTGTATCTTTTTGAGAGAGAGAAGGCGATATGAAAAAGTCTTATTTCTGTCCATACTGGTCCCATCGTCACGTGTATGTCCCCCTAAAAAACACCGTCACTGAGATACAGGACAGGAATCACAGACCACACTGGCACTGGAAATCTGAGATTTAGCTGATTTTTCAGGACAGAAAACTTGTATCCTGTCTTATCCTAGCCTTCTATTCCCAGCTCAAAAGTCACTTTCTACCAAAAAAATGCTTTTTAACCAGTTTAGGATTATTATCCTTATCTATACCTCAGTCAAAAGCAGAAAGTAATCTAAAGTTTCCCAGACATTTAAGGACATTGCCATTTTTTAATCTTTTAGTATTTTGGGTTCTGACAGACACATGGGAACCCATTTGTTGTATCCTCGGCTGTCCTCGCTGACTTTACACTGGAGCCTCACAGATTTTCCACTTTCCTTGAGCCTTTCTAATTAAGTCCACAGTGAAATTCATCACCAATCAGCCTTAAATGAGCATCCTTAACCCTGACCTTTGAAGAATGATCAGGTTTGAAAGAAAATTTTCAAAAGAAAAGACAGCTTTTATCTGATTTTTATCTCTAACCCTCTTGGAAGTCTCCCTTATCCCCTTTACTCCTGGATCACTTAGATCCCACTTGCCATCTTGAAATCCTCTGGGGAGAGGTTTCAGCTTCAAGAAGCTGAAATATGACAATGGATTTGATGAAATGAAGTCACTGCCTTTGACAATAAAAAAACCCCAAACACAACAAAATAACAACCATACAACACACCAAAACATGCTGGTACTCTGGTTTGAATTCTATCAGGCTCCATCATGTAAAATAAAAAAGTTTCAATTAAAAATAAAAAATCCCAAGGAAGTATGTGCAAGGAAGAGGAAATTTCCCAGCCTAAATGACCAAATAATCCAACTGAGTATTTCTTCCTCCAAGCTCAGTCAGGCCTTCAGTCTAAGGACAACCTGTTCACCTCAATCACTTTAAACAGACTAATCTGTTTGAAGAAAGAAAGTTGCAACATTTTTAGCACCATCCAGACACTATGAAGTTTGACAACTTCAGGACATCTCCAGTGTTTTAGGTGAATTAGTGAAGCCTCAGCAGCAGTTTGTTAATTGCAGATGAGTTTTTTTAATTCAGGCACAATTTGTTAGATAGGGAAAAAAACCCACAAACAAAAAACCAAAACCAAACCATAGCCTTCCAAGAAGAGACTAGGCTTTCTCTGAGGACATAATTCAGTTTTGTAATTTACATTTCCAGATTATGATTTAAACAGGAAAAATCCTGCTTTGCCTTGAAACTTTAAATTCACTACAATACTTAACAGTGACTGCATTAACTGTGATCTTCCCCAATATTTAATGATGTGGAAATAATAGTCTAGAAGTTGCTTTTCAAGGAAACATCCCATAAGTGGGCTGGGGTGTTAAAGAAGTCATTTAAACACTTCTACAGTGATTGCATGATCTCCTTGTCCCCACATCCAAGGTGTCATCCTTCCTGGCTCCTCTAAAAGACAAGAGGAGATGGCACCTTCAGAAAACACAAGTCATAGAATCATGGAATGGCTTGTGTTGAAGGGACCTTTCAAGATCATCTAGTTCAAACCCCCTGCACTGAGCAAGGCCATCTGTAAATAGAGCAGGTTGCTCAGAGCCCCAGCCAACCTGACCTTCTCAGAGAACATGTATGCCTAATTCCATTACCTGATCTGAGTACATATTGGCATCATATGGTAAAGTAAAATATATAATCATCATTACCCCTCCAAAATACCTTAAAGACCATATGGTATGAAAATGAAACTGCCTTAAATCCATTAACTTGGCTACGTGATGAGATCAACAGAAGGCAGCATGAAAAAAAATGTTTAAAAATATATTCAGTCTAGGATCACACAACTACAGCACATTCATCATCCAGATAATGTAATGACACTAGGAAATTAGCTGAGTAAATCCAAGATTGAAGTTTCATTTTCTTAAGTGCATCTGTTTGGCTCTGATCACCCCAATCCTCATTGTTTTATCTTGCATGCAAAAGATACAAGAACATAATCAAAAAGGCTTCTGCAACCACCAGCAATGGCAAACACACTTCTCATTTGGTTTTATAAATAAATAATCTGGATTCCATGTTGTGAGTGGAACATCTTGTTTCAGGCTGACTCGTAGTTTGCCAGGTTTTGGGGTGAAATAGCATCAGTCTTCACTAGGGAAAGTTAAACCAGATGTTTTTTCACTGAAGCAGATCAGCGTGTCTGGCTTCTCAATGCCCAAGGACTCTGGTCACCAGTTCAGTTTAAAGGTGGACATCAGAATAAGATTATGAGACCAAGGCAAGGATGTTAGGAAGTTCTAGTCCCACGAGTTCTGCTGGCAGAAGCATTGGTGAGAGAAAGACCAAGCAAGACGCCAACACACAGAAGCTTTTAAAATTAATATATGGATATTTTATGACCCATTCAGATTTGAATTTTGAATTATCTCCATCAAAACTACCTCAGTTGATGGCTATTTTGTATATCCTGAAACTCAACTCCAACATGCTGATCTGGTTGCTGATTTTGTTAAACTAGGGAGTCTGCTACATTACACTCCCATGTCTTTTGGTACCCACCCCTTCATCTCCCTGAGGTTTTGCAGGATCCTTCACTCTGCACCATAACCAGAGCAAACCAAAGCACTATTATACACCAGCACAAAGAACGATTAAATCAGACAGTATCAAAGCCACCAAACAGTGGCACTAAGGCATTTTAAATATGAAAAAAAGAGAAATACAAAGCAGAAGAGTTTATTTAATGCTCTTACATGGAAATATGATGAAATGAGAATAGTTTACTCCAGCTCCCATAACATGATGAAGAACCTTAAAGGTTTTTTTTTCCAGATTCATTCTGAGTGCAGCCATTTCATGGTCTGCCTGCTTATACTCTACAAGAGTCAACAGGGGTTGCTCTCCAAGCAATGTCCTCATGAAATTTTGCAAAGGATTTCCCTGTAACATAAAGCTGCGGCAAGAATTTTGCATAAGGACAGGAAAAAAGCTCCCGTCTGCAGCACCTGCCATCTCTGCTCTAGTGCTAACTCTCATCAGCTGCAGGACTACCTATGGAAGCAATTTTCTCTCCCCACTTTTCCCCAGAAAAAGCCCAAGTAGTCCATGTCATAATCACCAGCACTCTGGAACGTCATAAAGACTTTAGAAATACCTCATTTAACATTATTTTTACCTTCTCTTGTGCCTACACTTTCCAAGCCTGAACAGAAGTATCTACCAGCCACCTTCCAACACCAATATGATACTGCGTCCAAGCTTTTAGGCTCAGTGCAGCTAAACTCGTTCCTTATGTTCCACAGTAGATGATGCTCAACCTCCAGGATCCCTCCACTACGGAGCAGGATGGAGGAATGGCTTTATTTGCAACAGCAGCAATCTGCTTCTTGCTCCCATCCTCCTCCTCCTTCTCTCTAGGTCACCGGACATGTAGGCGCTGAAGGAACAGGCTGCACATATTTCAGCCACAGCACTGGAAGCCCTGAGCTGACTAGAGAGCTGCCCACAGGCACTGAATTCTTTATGTATTTTCTGCATGCAGGCCGTGGGCAGCACGAGAAATACCATCCACAAGGAAAAAAATGGGAAAATATTTTATTTCTATGATAGGGAAGAAGCCACCTAGCTCAATCCAGCTTTGTCAGCGGCAGAAGTGCTCACCCTCTGCAACAGGAGTAATTTGGGAATGCTGATACATCTCTTTGGTGAAAAAAAATAACCTACATTCAAGTCAACCTCTTTGTTTCGGCAAAAGATAAAGCCCTCGGTGGCAATGCCTGAATATCTGTCTCCTCACTTATCAAGGAGAAGCCTCATTACAAAGGCTAATTCAAACAGAGATTAGATTTCATGTGCGAAGGGGGGTACAACAGCAGCAGATATTCTTCAAACATCAGGAAGTAAGATTAATGCGAGTGCCATCGCTGTGGGTTTTCACTCGACAAGGCCATAAACCAACAAAACATCCCATCCCACCCTGGTACCTCCAAACTAACCTTCCCAAATGCTTCATCGTATTTCGTGGTGTAGACATCACCACACTTCGCTCGGCCAACAGCAACTACAAATAGTCTGCAGGAAGCCACTAATTTCCTGAGAAGAGCGTTAACCGAGAATCATAGGAAGCGGAGAAAATTAAAGCTGGGTATAAGATCTTGACAAGGCTAGGAGGGGGAAAAAAGTTTGCAGCAGCAAGCATGATCAGAAATCAAAAGTTATGCAAAATTAAGCAAGATTATTGAAACCATTAACATAGACCTAACAAAGAATTACTTTTTCAGCACACTTGCCTACAGAAAGCTGCTTTCCACGCTCAGATAGTTTTCATATGGTGATCATCTCAAATCTTAATTAGAAATAGAGACAACTTAGTCATAAGCACCCCACAAATCTCAATAACCTGCAATTGAGTGCTCTGACCTAAAGGACTAATTCAAAAATAGCAAAAAAATAACTTGGAAATTTCACTTGCTCTACAAGTGTGATGACAGGAAAAAAATCAACTGAGGGAAACAAGTCAAAATAAAAATGTGAAGCTCTGATGAATTTGGAAGAAGAGAAGTTTGGTTTTAAAACATCCTCAGTTATGACAAAATGTTTTGCCACACAGAAGTAATGCACAGACTGACACATCAACACTACCTGAATAAAAAAATAAGGTACTAAATATAAACATTATAGCAACACTCCAAAATTCCAGGGGTTGCATGATAAAGATGCAGACAAAGGAGGTGATGTGAAAACAGTCACAGCTCTGTGCTGCAGACTCTGTCACGCACATGAAATAGAAACATGAATGCGATGTGGCAGCAAAAGAGGAACCAGAGGGATATGGCATTTTAAATGTCACTTTCTATTTAAAAACTGAAGGTGCTAAATCCAGAAACAGAAAAAAATATAAGGTAAAACTCCCTTCTCAGGCACTTCTGTCAGTCAGTGGAGCAGCTTCTTCTACTCAGGGGAATGGCAGCTTACCCTGCCCTGACCTGCCAGGACGTTGCAGGAAAAATCATTATTTTTATACAACTGTGTTTGCTCCTCTCTTGCATCCTAATACAACATATTGAATAAGCTTTGCATTTTTTTAGGTGTACCTCTTAAGGCTCTTCCTTGTGTATAACTTAAGATCACTATCAAGAGGTTGGCTCCTCTACCAGCTCCATTTCCAACCCATTAAGGGGGAGAAAAAAAAAAGGGACCAAAAACAAAAGCACACCACCACTTTCATGATTTTCCAAGATTCTCCCATCACACATTTGAAAGAGGCAGCCTCTAAATATTTCTGCATCTTTTTCTCTCCCTTCAAACCAGAAATGTCCCACAACCAAAGCTGTAGGTGTGCCAAGACCACAGACTACTAACCTATGGCTTTTTTGTTCCCCTCCTGGACCCTATGGATCCACCTCAAGTAATAAAGATGTTTGCAACTTCTCCAAGAAATTTGGGCTATAAGTAGGGCACACAGGCTATACAACAAATAACATTTAAAAGACCGTATATACTGTAAATAATTGACAAAATAATATTAGAAACCTACAAAACAGTGACAACATGTTTCATTTGGAAAAAAAATAAAACCAGAGTAGAGCTCATAATGAGGAGGTTCTTCAAGTCATCAAGTCACTGGTGACACATCCTGCAGATCAATGACCTCTCCTAGGTCCTCCTGGGTCTTTCCCTGCTGGCAGGACCATCCTAAAATCTTCCTGGTGGAGCTGCTCATGCTCCTTACTCCAAATAAACTCATTTTTAAAAAAAAAGTTACTCTTTCAAAGGTTTAAAGCTAACCTGATTTAACAAAAAATGAGGGAGAAGCATTTATGTTGTTGGTTTTACCAGAACAACAAATGAGAGATAGGCAGGGGTCTCTGCTGGTATCACAGCCCTGAGCAAAGACCACCTCTACCTATACCCTGAGGAAAAACTGAAATACAAATGCCCTTCCTAGCCTAAGAACCTCCTGATACACTAAACTCCTATGTATAAGGTCTACAAAAGGAATTACTATCAGGGAAAAAACTGTTCTCCCAATTGTATAGTTGACCTCAAAGGGCATTTTCTAACTTGAGGAAAACCCTCTGGACAAGCACATATCAAGCTCAAAGCAGAAAGACAAAATCCTTCTCACCCTCAGGATGAATTAATCAAGTTTATCACATATTCCCTTGAGATCTGGGCACATATCTTCTGCGCAACAATGAGATCCCAGGACTAGAAAAACAGCCTTCGCTCAAGGAAGGCCCCAGTTCAGCTCCACTTTGAAAGCATGGGCTGTTCCTTTGATGCCCTGCCAGAAGTGGCCTCCAGCGAGGAAGCCCGGGATGAGTCACGCCAACAGCAGAAGGAACTTGCCAATCTGGATTGAAAAGCATAGATTAAATTGTTTTTTTTTTTTTTCTTCCTCCCTGCTCCACACAGTAATTCTCAGTAATTGCACGCTGCAGAGCTGGCAAAAGGGATGCAAAAATACATGGCAGAAATGAGGAGGATCTGCCAGCTGAGGATTTTTTCCTAAAAGGAGCAAAATGGAGACAAGGAGGTGTTAAGGGACTGAAAGGATTATCTGGTAAAAGCACCGTAAAATCCCTTTTTTCCTACTGACTTGCATGAATTCCAGTTGGCAGAGAGGTTTATGGCTTTCCACACCTGCGGAGCTCCCGGCCAAGAGCTCGTACCACTTCTGCATCACCTCCTTAAATACACTGTCCTCTAACCTGGGTTAGTTCATACCTAAGTCAGGACAGAAAACCTTTTAAACCTGTAAGACAGCCTCAAGAAAAAGCAGTTTAGCCCAAATTTGCTCTCCAACAAGGGAGAACACACATCCAAACTAGATTTGTTTTAGATTTACATAAGATGCAGGGGGCAAAATGCTCTTAATCAAAATGTAACAGCTTGAGTATTAAAGATTTTAAATTATCCTTTCATAGAAAATGCATTTTACCAAACAGCTATGGCAAGGCCTTTATTTGCTTCATTCCCTATCAGAACGTATTGCTAGAAAAGTGGTTGTTTTCTGCTATCTTTTGAGTTCAATTTGGCAATTCTGGTAATAAAACTACTAATTCAACATGTTCTTTACTTGAATCAAAGCAAAACTGCAAAACATCAGCTGTAGCTGCCAACCTTGCTCCACACCAGAGCATTTGAAATCTCACTCCATGCCTCTCTGTTTTGTTGAGGTTTTGGGTTTGGTCTGTTTGTTTTTGTTGTGCTTTTTGGGGGTTGTTTTTTGTTTTTTTTTTCTTTGTTTGTTGTTTAGGGTTTTTTTGTTTTGGTTTGGTTGTTTGTTTGGTGAGTATGTTTTGGGTTGGTTTTTTTTTGTTACTGTTGTTGTGTTTTTTTAATCTACCCAGCCCAACCACTAATTTAAAGGAAACTGTGCTGGATGCTCTAATTGACCCCGTTCTCTTCCTTCCCCAGTTTGTCTCTATAATTAGCCCTTCCCAGCTCAGCCCAGCAAAGGGAATCAGAAACAAGACCTTTGTGAGCCGCACCCTGCAGACCACAGCAACTGCCTCATATTGGGCTCTACCCAGGGGAAAAAAAAATAATCAACATATACTGCAGCATGGACTGCTTCAGGACACAAATAAAACTTAAAAAGAGTAAAAAAAAAGGCATGAAGAAATGCATATTCAGCATTTCTAGATACATTATAGTGAATACAGCTGCTAATACAAATGAAAGTTTCACCTGCAACACTTATCTCTCACGGATGCTTTGGAACATGAGCAATATTCTTGCTTTTTCCTCAAAATAATACAGTTGCCCATGTTGAATTCACCTGCCAAAGACTCACGCTGCACAAGCACAAAGGGTGGAGAATAATTCAGTCCTGTGAGAGGCACCAGCAGGACCCACACCTTGTTTCTCGAGAGATCTGAAGGCATGTAGAGAATGAGGAAAGGAAATGTATTAAAAAAAGTCTCATCGTCGAGCAAACGCCACTGCAGAAAATTTACCTCCCTGCTTGCCTCTGCAATAGGCAACGGCTCCTACCAGGTGATTAGTGATGGTTATTTTTAGGGTACTTGGGGAAAAGGAAAACAAAATAACAAAACAACTCCAAAACAGCAATAAAATACCCACTTAAAACATCCACAAAAACAGTTTAGGGCTGGATTTGCAGAGCTGCTGAACACTGGGAGGTGCAGCACAAAGCAGCAGACCTCAGTGACACCAGCAAAAACACACAAGGTGATCTCAAAGCCTGCAGCTCTAACCTGGCCTGCCCTACATTCTCTTTGCCATGGTGGCATCTTCTGTCCTGGCCTTCACGTAAGGACAGTACTACGGCTTAAAGTAACTATCTAAAACTAAACCTCAGGAATTTTTTTGTTAGTTTTGAGCTTCCTATCCTTCCATTTCACTTCTCCCACATCCAGAGTCCCAGATGGTGGGCATCTGGGACCATCTCAAGATTGTACCCACCAGGAGAAGCACCACAAGGCCTACCAAGCATGATAATGGTGTGCAATGCGTCTCTAACTCACTATTTGCTGTCAACTTTCACACTTCATTCTGCAGCTTTACAATTATTTTGCACATCACAATGCTTTTTTTGGTCATGTGGAGCTTAAAAACCAACACAGTTGCATTTTTAGATATTAATTAGCATTACCTTCTGAGAATGAAGTTCTCCTCAAACCCATCAGTAGCTGGTCACTAAATAATATCCCTGCATTTCAGAGATAGCCCCCAAAGGACACAAATATGCAAAATTCCATAATTATCAGGAATTTATATATTTAAAAATTTTAAATTTTAGCTGGTGGGAGTCTCACTAATAGCAGCAAAATCTGAACCTGTAATGATCCCTTACCTAAGGAAAATTGTTCGAGTTTTTTGAATGCTTGTCCCCTCCACCCCCTGAAGAGCATACCTGAAAGAAAGGTATGTAGATTAACGCTCCCAGAAAAACCTAAACAGGCTAAAAGAGAGCTGATCCAGTCCTAGGGAAAAAAAAACAACAAAACAAAACATACCACACTTTTCTCACTACAGATATTCCACGCACAAATAAAAATAGCTTATAAATAACACAGGAAAAAAAAAACCCACTTACAATATTTTAAATCCATCTCTGCAGGGTATTTCAATATATATTTTTTTGCTTGAAGAGATATTCTCGCGAGGATTTCATTTTTACTAAAAATAACCATGAAAAGATTGCAATCTTTCTACCACATGGCTTGAATCACAGAATATCAGACGCTGAGCTACTTTTAAACCAACTCTTTAATCAAGTTTTGTGTGCGATTGAAAATGCTTCAGCTTTAGCACCAGAGCTCTTACACTGAGGCCATTCGTTAAGACTGCAACAACTGCATAAAACTTCTTATTCAGCTCTTACTCCTCAAATTTCACATCTTCCCAGACAACACAAAAATGAAAGCAGCATTCAAGTAGGGCAGCTGCAAGGAAACCAGAGGAGGAAACCCCTAACAGTGCTAAAAACCCAGCCAGCGAATGCTGGGGGCAAGATCTGCACCTTCCTTCCACAAGAACAAAATACAGGAAAATATTCAGGCAGGGTTGAGGGGGGAGTTGTATTTCCCCTTGTTTCAGTTTTCAGGTCATATTTCTTTCCAGCAAAGGTGGGAGGGTGAATTCTCAAAGCCACACACATGGACTTTGGTACACACTTTTTTTTTTTTCCCTTTGCCTCTATTTTCTTATCCTCCATTTGCTGGAGGTTTTCTTGTTTCGTTTTTTGGCTTTGTTTTTTTTGGTTGGTTGGGTTTTGTGTGTTGTTGTTTTGGGGTTTTTTTGTTGTTGTTTTCGATTGTTTGGGGAGGGCTTTCTGGTTGTTTTTTTTTCTCATCATACTGATTGCATCACTCACAGAAGACATATCAACATCTAGATAAGTATTTAAATCACAGATGGAGGGAGAAGAACAGAAACAACATACAGTGCAGCTGAACACGGAAAACACTACATTTAAAGGCGGACCTGCAGCTCCGTTCATGTATTTAAAGACAGCTGAACCTGAACTAACACATGTAAGTCATGAGGCCACATTCTCTTTCTCAGAGCAGTAGCAAACATGGAGGGGCAAGCAATGGGCCACTGCTGCTAAGTCATCTTCCTTAGAAATGCATTTCTTAGAAGTACCATTTCAGCCTTAGAAGAAGAAATAAGACTGCTAATATTTATTAAGGCTAATAAATTCCTTAATCAAATCCCTACAAATTGCAGTGAAATCAGGAATGTACTTAGAGAAGCGCAACTACACTTTGAAGCAGGTCCTGTGCTCTGACAAGTCAAGATGAGCTTGGCAACCACTTGTGTCCAGAAAGGTTACGTAATGAGCAGAAAAGGACTTTTTTTTTTCTTTATAAAACCATACCTACAGACAACTCAGCTGCTTCTGGCCACTTCATTCTGTTCACAGCTGAGAAGCACTCTTTTAAGATTCCTCCTGATGTGCCTCAAACCTGACCTCTGCTCCACATTGTCCTCCTATCTCCTCACTTACCTTCCAGGCACAGGGAAGCGCCTCTGGATAAGATTATCGGAGGCCGTGGCTGCAGCGAATCAGGCTGCTCCTCAGACACCAAACACAAGTGCCTGCCCGAGGAGATTATATCTGCAACAGGCTTGCCATGAAGAATGAAATATAGCATGTGCCCTTGATGGTCACCAAGAGGTTTTTGCCTCACTTTGGTGGCCCAAACGCAGACAGAGTCACCTGGCCACTGCATCTCCCGTCAGCAAGCCCTTCCCACTGCAGGGCTGTATCTTATTTTGTGATTGAAGGATGCAGAAGAAACACTGTCTCTGCTTTTAAATGTCTGCCCAAGTACCTCTTCAAGGAGGAGTTGTTCAGCCATCCTTACCACCAACAGAGCAATTGGTGCTGGACAGTGTCCAGAGAAGGGCAGTGGAGTTGTGGAAAGGTTTAGAGCACAAGTCTGGTGAGGAGAGGAGCTGAGGGACCTGGGGTTGTTCAGCCTGGAGAAAAGGAGACTCAGGGGAGACCTTCTCACTCTCCACAACTCCTGACAGGAGGCTGCAGCCAGGTGGGGTTGTGGGGTTGGTATCTTCTCCCAAGGGACAAGAGGAAATGGCCTTAAAGTTGCACCAGTGGAACATTTTCTTCCCCACAAGAGTTGTCCAGGCCTGGCCCAGGCTGCCCAGGGCACTGGTGAAGTCCCCATCCCTGAAGGGGTTTCCAAGCCATGGAGATGTGGTGCTGAGGGACATGGTTTAGTGGTGACCTGGCACTGCTGGGTGAACGCCTGGTCTCAATGAGCTTTAAAGGTCTCTTCCAGCCAAAATGATCCTATGAACTGGTGAATTAGGAATCAGGGACCATCTCTACAGCTGTTAGATTTCTCAAAGAAACCCCCCAGAAGGATTATTTACCAACACAACCTCTCTTCCAAAAAAACCCGCTAATTCCAAAATCTTAAAAGGCTGTTTTAATCAACACTACATTTCTAATGATCTGATGCACTCAATTATTTATTTAGTGCTTAATGGGACCACATTCCTTAACAATTAAATAAATTTTCTAATTCCTCCCAGGGGACGTTGTCCTATGCACCCTACAAGCATAACCAACCTGAAAGGCGAATACTGTAAAAGTACCAAATATCAATATTTTGTAGAATGTTATTTCAGTCTACGTATTTCTGTGCAGTATGAAAAGACAGTAGGCTTACGGAAGTCTTCTCAAGTAAATATTTTTAGGTAACTTTAAGTTTCCCTCAAAACCTACCGTACAGGTGGCAAGTACAAAAGAAGAATTCTTCAGGGCGTCTATCAAAAACATTCCAAGTCTGGTTTCATTTTAAAGCTTAGGTTTTTCAAAGACACATCTATATGGACTAAACACTCTAATTCCATCAGTGCTCAGACATGATTTATCATGTCTTTTTAAATGTCATGCTTTACAAGTAAGAGAAGACAGTCCTAAGGACTTTGATTAAAAACCAGCACAGAGGCTGTGAGATTATCAGTGTTCGAGTGATAAAGGCAGAGATCCTAAGCAGCATCCAAAGGAAAACTAGCTCTGTGATTCAAGGTCATTACCAGAAGTGATTCAAGGTGGAGAGATCAGCAAATAAGACTCAAAAATTATACTGAAGAATTAGCAACAGGAGAAAGAAAAAAAAAAGGTATTTACATTCCCAGTATGCACAAAAAAAAAATCAGGATAATTTGCTGCCTCTTGCCAGCTGCTGGGCATCCAGGTCAGTTTGTACATAGGGACAACATGCTTGAGCTAGAGTGAGAAATACGGAGCAACCTCACTGCACCCCAAGCTTTTCAGTCTTGAGATTCATCACCCGTGATAGATGGACTTGGCAGGAGACCTGGCTCCATCTCTTCACAAGGCTCTTAGCAAAACTCTACAAGAGGGCTGACAAGAAACATGGAGAGCCCAAAACACTGACCCAGGGCTTTATTCCACAGAAATGGAACACCATGCCTTACCACGGCACGGACACCCAAAGCTGAACGAGAACCCTTTGCAAGAATGAGATCCCTCATCCCCCTTTTCCACCAAAATAGCACAAAATCAGACAGGGGCTGATTATCAAGCAGTTGACCCAGGTGAGGACTATCCCCACTCCCCTCCCAAGATTAACTTGAGCCAGGTGAGATCCTCTTTCAAGTGAAGGCTGCTACTAGATCAGCTTAATGAAATCATGGAAATGCAGCGTTAAGTGGCAGTTCAACACAGTCACCCAGGGAAAACAGAGTATTCCATTTACCATTTTTTTCCCCCCTCCCATTATTATCCATTATCTCAGAAGAGTTTCACGTGTTTGGTTTCTATAGTCTGAACCATGAGCACCTCTGCCTTCAGATGTATATCCAGAGCTTATGGAAGTATTTGGCCTGTGTAAGAGAATAAAGGACCATAAAAATAATCTCAGCTCTGATGATCTAAAGACATCCCCTCAACAGCACTTCATCCTTACAAACCAGTAAGAAACTCATATCTAGCCTCTGTGATAATCCCACCTCAAACCATGGTGTCATATTTTCGCAGCAGGAAGTGCAAACCATTAACGAGCTTCTTCCCAGAGCTGGGAGCTACTCAGAGGCGACCCAAATCAACAATGACACAGCTTTTGTCCAAAGGAATGCAAGAGAAAGTCTCAAATTTGCAAACTTAAGCCACCATCCTTTAAATATTTATGCTCATGTTTACTTTTTAGAGACTGAGAGAAATCCCGTTCGCTCGTGAGGAAGTTAAGCAAATGGAGGCACGCAGGACCTAAGCCTGAGAAAATAGATGCTCCTTTTAACCTCAACACACCAAAAAGCCCACCCTGTCTTGTAAGCCCGAAACCTGCACTCAGCCCAGCTCCACAACCAGTCTGTGAGCTTCATCAACTATGTAATGAAGGGTTCTTCAATCTGAGAGCAACACAACAGCAAAACGAGCTGTCCAAAAGCAATGGGGCTCTGCCCCACAGTGAGCAGCAGCTCCATCTGTGCCCATTCTCCTTGAGAATTTCATGTGCAAGGGGGACCACTATCCCTTTCTGTTTATACAACACCGGGACACAGGAATTTGAGATCAAGTCTGAGCAGCTAAAACACTTTAAGAAGATCAACGACCTTGTTTTCTCCCTAATAATTTTTATTTTCATAAATTATCTTCCAAAGCTGCACAGTTTGGAGGGAAAACTAGAATTTGGTGGAAAAAGGCCACACTACATCCACCCAAACGCACTCCAAATGGCTTTGGAAACTCTCAGCTCACATTTGCTAGACCTGAGGTATTTAAGGCTTCAGGACTACATGGCCTGCTTGGTCCCATGACTATGTTCGAACCAAGCTTCCTTCCCAACTGCCAAACCAGTGGAGGGACCAGCACCATCCCCATGCTCCCCCTGTTGACCCACGGGCAATGCAGAGGAGCAACCCATCCTTACATCCCCACCTAAAATGCCCTCCTTCCAGAAATCATGCTGTGTGATCAGGATTTTTTTTTATCAAAAGAAACTAATTTGAGGTTGCACAGGTAACCTCAGGTTTCACATTTCCCGGACGCCTAACCTCACATGCTTCACATTCTCAGGTACTTTTGTTGCAAACGTGACAAAACTTCCAAAATTCACCATAGATATTCTAAATTTAAAAAAAAAAAAAACAAAAACAAACAACAACAACAACAACAACAAAACAACAAAACCAACAAACCACAAAGGTATAAAATGCCCAGACAGTTTGATTTTCCTTGCAAAGGATCCCAAAGGCCTGCCAGTCTGGGTTACAGACAGCACGTAAGCACCAGCATTTGAGAAAGAAATGCAGATGTCACGTCGGCCATTTAATACCTTTAAATCTTAAAACACAGCTTCCTCACCAAAAAAAAAAAAAGTGGAAATTTCAGCTTCATAAATCATAACTGGAGCTACAGATGTACAGAAGAAATAACTGCAAAACTGAGCCTGTATTTTAATGATTTCTTTAAAAATAACTATGGAATTAAAATAAAGCCTTTTTCAGAGGCACCATTGAGGTTCCATAGGCATTTTGATAAAGATGAAACATTTCTGAAGCCCTCCTGATTTACTGCAATAAATAAATATATATACACCTATAAAGTTGCATCATCATCAATAGCACAGGAAACAAAAGCTTATTAGCCATGGGCCAGGGCTGCTGAACTGGCTTCCCTACCATCAGCAGCCAGACCAACAGCTTCCTAAATGTTCTTGGGGATGAAAAAAAAAAATAATAATCAGAGCCAGGAGTGAGAGCGAAGGCTGGGAGGGATTTTATAAGAGAAAAATGAAATTATCTTCATTAAAATAAATAAATAAATGTGAAAAGTCCCCGGACAAGTTTGCTCAAAGACGCAAAGAAATGGTGATGATCGCGTGACTCCGAGCTGAAGATGCTCTTCAGCACTGATGCAGCCTCTCTGACCCTGACCAGCGCACGCTGGCGCCTGCGGTTAAGCTCAGCTTGGTGAGGTTGCGCTTAAGCATTCGCAGCCCATCGTCACCGTGTCCACGCACCACACGAAGACGACGCTTCTGTTATTTCCTACCGCTCTCCCCGGAGAAACACTCAGAGCCAGCCAGAAACCCGTTTCTCCAGCCAATAACCTATTTACCGCGCGATTTATTCAAGCGCTACATTACCGATTGAGCAAAGCGCTGGGCTTTTTCCTCCCTGTAGCAGCACTCACCTCCTTCCTTTGCCGCTACGTGATTAGTTTTTATTTGCTACGCCGATGAGCGCTGCGGTGAGGGATGTGAAAGCCATGATTTCTGCTGAGCTCACGCACCCGACTTTATGCATCTCAGCTCGATTTCAGGATACAAAAATGTAAATGGAGGAGGAAGCCAATCTAGAAGCAGAAGGGCGGCAAAAAACACGGCTCCCGAACTTAGAGCAGGTCCTAAGAGTCACAGCAGAGAATTTTTGGTTTGGTTTTTTTTTTTTTTGGTTGGTTGTTGGTTTGTTTTGGATTTTTTGGGTTTTTTTTTTGGGGGGGGGAGCGAGGGTAAAGAAAAGGCCTGTTTCAGCTACATTTAGGAAAATTCCAGAAAGAAATATCGCCCGTTTAAACCCCCAGAGGAGAGGAGCTCCTGTAAAGGTCCGGCGTGCCAGGGAGACAACTACTGCATTAAAGACCAGAAATACCTCACGAAGACCGGGTGAGAATCCTTAACGGTGCTCAACGAGAGCGGTGTAACGGGCAGGACCGTGACCTGGTCCCCGTCACAACGCCCATCGTCGTGGCGTCAGGGACTGTCTACCCATCCGCGGAAGGGGTTC
>VWZY01002096.1:19816-31876 GCA_013399075.1 Chloroceryle aenea | reverse complement strand
TATTACCTTTCTCTGTATTCTTGTTACTTCAACCCCAGCCCCACTCCTGCCACATTCTCACAGAGACCCTGCCCCAGGGAACACCCCAAACCATCCCCCTCTGGGGCCCTGACCCCACTTAAGAATGTCCCCACTCCCAGGCAGCAGCTGGTGCCAGTTGACACCCCAATGGTCTCCAGCTCCCACTTGGTGCCGCACAGACGTCCGCAGATGCTGCTGCTCAACCCCAGCACAGAGCAGCTGGTGGGATAGGGCCTCGGGACCACCCCCACCCACCCAGGCCTGCTCACCCCAAACCAAGCAACCTGACCCTGTCACTCCATGAACCAGGGCATGGCCATGCTGTGATCCAGTACATTCACCAGAGCCAGCCACAGGCTCCTTTCAGCATGGCTTAACGAGGCGAGCAGGGCTAACAAAGCCTTGGTCCAGCACCACCACCAGGCAGTCCTCAGTGAGGACACCCTGGTCTTGGGAGCCCCTGAAGTGCTTTGCAGGGGACATGCACCCCGAGATGGCTCAATGCTCCAGGAGAGACGTTTGGGAAGGGCATTAAATTGTACCCCAACTCTTGGGTGCTGTGTGAGCGATGCACCACAGGGCTCATGGCCCCTTTCTCCCCATCCCCCACAGGCCCCCAGGGTTGGGGATGTTCCTCAGGCCACAGCCACAGTGGTACTAAGAGGGGGACACAAACAGGCAAGTTCAGCCCAGAGCCACTGCCCAGACTTCACCCAGAGCAGCAGCAGCAACTCATCCACATTTTTAGGGGTTCCCAGTGAGCCCAAGGTCACCTTTTAACAAGAAAAAAACAAGACTGGAATAAAAAACAGCGCCCGTTTTAGCAGCAAGTCCTATGGGGAGGTTCAACCACTCCCAGGGTCTGGCACTACAGCATAGCAGCTTCCCAGGGAGAAAACAGGTTTCCAGTGGGATAAGGAGTTGGCACCAGTGGCCATGAGCTGGTTGGATGGTCCCACCAGGAGCAGGTGCCAGTAGGAAGGAAGAAGATACCTGGTCCCATTTTACCAGCCAAGAGAAAGACGGGCCACGTGCAACGGCCACAGCCAGGAGGAGGCAGTGCTGGTGTCTGTACACAGGGTGCCACCATCTCGTCGTCTGTCCTCAGCCAGTGCTGGGGGTAACAGTCACCTGCAAGAAGACCATGGGATGATATGGGGCAGAGGCACTGTACCCCAGACACCGTGGTCATAAGGAGGGAAACACCCTCCTCTCAGTATCCCCAACCTGAGGGAACCCACTCCTGTGCATTCCTTGCTGATGCCTACATTAGCCCCAGGGCACAGCACAGCTCCAGCGAGATGTCCTAGTGTTTCCTACGACCAGGGAACCAGCCCCAAACCCACAAGGGAACACTGGCCCAGGTTGCCCAGAGGGGTGGTTGATCCCTGGAACCATTCCAGGTGAGGCTGGCCAGGGCTCTGAGCAACCTGCTTTAGTTGCAGATGTCCCTGTTCCCTGCAGGCAGGTTGCAAGAGATGACCTCAAAAGGTGCTTTCCAACCCTAACCAGTCTTTGATTCCATGGAAACCTCTTTTTGAGGTCTGAAAGTCTCATGGACAGCAGAGCTCTTGCTCAAACCAGCAGCTTTTGGGATCATCTACTGCATGTGGATGGCACTTCGGGGTCTGCTGTCAGCCACCCCAACAGCAGGCGCAGGACAAAGCAACCCTGAGACACGTCACAAAGAGGTTGCTCTTTGTGCCACATCTCTCAGGTCCTCCACTCACGGTGTGACCCATTCTGCCCTGAAGCTTCCCCGAGGGTCCCTCACCTCCTGTGACCACGGGAGAGGTAGTCCCGGTTCAGAGAGCAGAGCTGCTGCTCCAGACGGAAGATGCGAAAGGCCAGGTATGAGGAGGACACAACCAGGAGGCAGATCCTGGGACCAGAGGAACAAGCACAAGCACTCATTAGCCAGTGGTTGAGACAGACACTCCCGGCATACCCCTCACCCTCCCCCACACCACGGCTGCCCTCAGCACACGTACAGCACGATGAAGATCTTGAGGAGCTGGTAGTCAGAGGGTCTCAGCTCTGCCACACAGCTCTGCTCTGTCTCCAGCTCCTCCTCAGTGTTTATTGCGCTTTCTGAAACACAAACCCAGAGTCAGCAGTACAGCAGATGCTGGTGCTCCTCCAGCAACCAGGAGCCTTCAAGCATTAGATGTTCCTCCTCTGGGGGCTAGTGCTGCCTGTGCGGCACATGGAGGGCTCAGACCCTGCAGGCAGGACACCCCATCCCATCCCCAGGACATCACTGACTCCCAGTCTCAGCCCTGCTGGCCTACAAGGCAGAAATCCCCTCCACACAAGCAGAGGGTGGAGGAACATGTGTTTACGGAGGTTTACACTCAGCACAGCATGCAGGGCTGGGCACAAACCTGTGTCCATGGCTTGGATGCAGCACTCACCCGAAACCAGGGGCTCCTCGGAGGTGAAGGAGCTCTCCTTGGCACTAAGACTGCTGACGGAGGTCCGGTGGATGCACTGGTAGTCAGCGTCTGGCAGCGACAGTGACAACGAGGTGGGTGACACCTTCCTCCACTTGCCCTCGGGGATGATCACCTCCTGCAGGGACAGCCCCAGGGTGAAACTGGGAGTGCTGAGGGCACGGTGGGGCCAGATTTGGACTTGAATCTTAACGGCATCTCCACCCAGCACATCCAAAACATCATCCTGCAGGGGAACTTGTCCTCCATGATGGCCCTACAGGGACACTACTGCCCACGTATACCACACCTGCTCCAAGTACCAATTGCTGCCTCTTTCACCACTTGAAGCTCAGCATCATCACCCATCATCCTCTGAGAGTCCCTCACCCAACCTGATCATTTTGGTTGGAAAAAACCTTTGAGATCATCAAGTCCAACCATTAACCCAGCACTGCCAGGGCACCACTAAACCATAGAACAGTTTGGGTTCAAAGGGACCTTAAAGATCATGTAGTTCTAACCCCCCTGCCATGGGCAGGGACACCTCCCACTAGAGCAGGTTGTGCAAGGTCCCATCCAATCTGGTCTTGGACCACATCACTCATTACCACATCTCCATGGCTTTGAAACCCCTCCAGGGATGGGGACTCCACCAGTGCCCTGGAAGCCTGGGCCAGGTCTTGACAACCCTTGTGGGGAAGAAATTGTTCCTCGGGTCCAACCTAAACCTCCCCTGGCACAACATGAGGCCACTTGCTGTAGCACAGGGCCACCAGCCCATGGAGGACACCCTGCTCAGTGTCCCCGCAGAGCCCAGCATAGCCCCAACACCAACAGCTTTGTGACAGAGAAGAGACAGGGATGGGCCATCAACATTTCACAGAGAGGATGTGTCCTGCCAGCCAGGGACGCAGCCTCTGTGGGCAGAGCTGAGCCCTGCCATGCTTCAAAGGTGGAAGGATGCAACCCACAGGTTTTTGGATAACTCAACCACTTTTCCAGCCTGTCATCTGCATTCACTGCCACAAACCAGTAGGAGCAGAGCAGTGGCATTTTCCACAGAAATCTGAAGTTTTTCCATCTATAAACAAACCCTTGAGACCACTGGCCAAACCACTGCCTTGTGTCCAAATCATCCTCTTGACTCGCCTGTATCTGCCCAGTCAGGGGATGAGGATCCCAGAGGATGAGCTACAAAGGGGAGAGGACTGACTCTGGGCTCTGCCAGTGGCCACCAGCCAAACTTCAGTGTGCCAGGAAGGCGATAAACCCACCAAGGGGGCCAGGCGGACGCTCTCCTGCCCACAGCGCAGGTTCATGGGGGTCCTTCCCTCGCCCAGAGCCGCCCTGACCCTCACCAGCGACACAGCATCAGGTTCCTCTGCCAGCTCCTTCAAACTCAAGCTCTTCTTACTCGAAACCTGGAGGGGAGAAAGAAACGTGTTACAGGGCTGGCCGCCTCTCCCTGCCTCAACCTGAGCCAGAAAATGGAATTGTTACTTTTCTAGCAAGCCTACGAAGAGCAGCTGCTGGCAAGCACAGGGATTTGGAGGATGAAGAACAGCATGCAGCAGAGGATGGGGCATCACATCACTGTTTCCCAGCACCAAACCCCTACAGGGCCACAGCTGAGCCGAGGGCTGCTGTGCAGGCCTCAGCTCCCAGCAGAGGGGATAACAAAGGGGAATATCAGGGCAGAGCCCGGCACATTTCAAATTAATTCCCCAGTTTTGCAACAGGGCTGAGTGACCTGAATCACTGCCCTGGCACAGCTGGTGGGCACCTTCTGGGCAAGGAAGGGCTCTGGCACTGCTCCCCACATGCTTCAAAGGAAGGGAGAAGAAGAGGTCCCCACAATCCTCCTCTCCACCTTGAAAGCTTATGGATGTCTTCCCCCACTTAAGATTTTTTTTAATTCAAATTTTTACTTCATAGTGGGTTTTTTCCACCCCTTAAAATATTAGATCTGGGGAAAAGGTGATGATGTGCCAAGTGGCAGAACGGGTATTACTACCAGATTATAAATAATTCATATACACACCCTGGGAGAGAGCAGAAACTCTGTGGGCTCTGCCACTGTCATCCATGACCCAGAAAAGCCCAGTGGCAGCTCATGGGGATGGGACGCGCCCAGGGCACGGCTTCTGTCCCTCTTCCAATCCCTTGCTGGAGAGCAAGGATGATGAGAAGAGGCAGCAGGGCACTCGGAAGGGCTTTGGGAAAGGCCCAAAGCCTCAGAGGGCAACAGCAAGGAGCTCTGCTTCCCAAAATGCAGCCTGAGGGGCGAGGACAGAGCCCTGTGGCCATGGGAACACTGTTGCCATGGGAACACTGTCAGAGCAGGGTGGAGGGTACCTGCAGGTGGGTGCAGACTCTCCTCAGGACGTCATAGACACTGTCGCGGGAGATGAGGGACACGAAGATGTACTGCAGGAGAGAGAGAGAAGCTGCTGGGAGAGATTTGCCCCCATCCCAATTCCAGTTCTCCACTGGCAGAGACGTCCTGCCCTTGAATCTCACCTCCTTCAGGAGCCATGTCACCCCCGGCAGGTATCTCCCCACGGAGTTTCTCTGCTGTTATTTTTGCAGCCTGCTAAAACCTGGACCAGATTTTTTTTGGGGACAGTTTCACTCAGCAGCTGCTGCCTCCATGGAGCCTCCCATGCTCAGCACAGACATATGCAGCAGCAAACAGGGCTGGGAGCAACGGAAAACATTCCCAATCCCATTCCCAGGATTGATTGGTGCAAAGGGACATGGGGCAGCATTCACATTGCCCAAAGTGCTGGGCAGATTGCTTTGAACACCCAAATCCTGCCTTGTGCCATGCCTTGCCCTCCAGAACCCACAGGAATAACTCCCTCCCTGTCAGAGGCCAGGCAGCACATGGTGCTGCCAGTGGCAACCAGGCAGGAGAGGACTCGGATGTCAACTCACAGTGGCCACCGACACCCACTGCGATTGAAAAGCTGGAAATTCAGCCCCTTAGCCGAGTTTTGCACCAGCTCCGGGTTGAACACCGGCCCAAACTCTTCCCCTGCTTGCATTCAGGGATTTTAAAGGTTTTATTTGAGCCTGGCAGGGATTTGTCAGGCTCGGCCGGGTTTCACTCAGGGCTTTGCTTTGCCCAGAAACAAAGTGAAATTCCAAAACAAAAGTGAAGCCACAGTGTTTGCCCTGGCCAGCTGCCAGCGCCAAGAGCAGTGCTCACTTCCCAGCCGGCTCCACTTTCATCTGGGGATGGGAATCACTTCATTCCCTGCTCTCGAACTGGAGATGGGGCATCTCCCAGCTGCAGCCAGTTACCTTTCTGCTGGCATTGGTGGTGATGGCCAAACCGTTGGGCAGCAGCCGAGCTGTCTTGTGCTTCTTGATCAGCTGGACAGAGACCACTGGGATCACAACCTGGAGGGCAAAAAGACTGTGGGGACGAGCAGCTCATGAGCTTGGGGAGTTTCTGTTGCAAGGCAGAGGTTTAACAGCCCCGAGTAGAGTGGCAACATGGGGATTCGGTGTTTCCCAGTGACAGCTGGGGTTTTATTAAAGGTCACAGCATCTCCGCCGCGTTAATCTCAGCTCAGGGGCAGTTTCTGCTTCATTAAACCAGCAAGGACACGAGGAAAGCATCATCTGGTCAATCTCCCTAAAACCCATCATGAGAGCCCCCCCTGCAAGCTCTGGCAGGATTAAAAATGAAGCAGGATGCAATTTATGGCAGAAGAACTTTGCCGAAACCCCGTATTTCCATCAGATATTTCATTAAAGGGGCCGATATAAATAATTCAGTTCTTCAGCCCAGTTTTCAAGGAAGTCGTCTCTCCTCAAGATCCATGTCAGCCACAAGACTAACAGGGAAACATCAGCTTGTAAATCAAGCAGAAAAGACAAAATTAATTCAAATCTCCCCCTGCTGCCACCACCACCCAAAACCTTTGATCTTCCTTCGAACACCATCAGGGCTTGTCAGAGGTTTTGCATCAGGGAATTTTAAATCCAACCAATATTTGCTTTCCTGGGGCAGATGTGGCAGGCAACCAGAGGGGGAGGCACAGCCCCTCTCCCCATTGCGGCAGAGGATTTTGACGGTGATGTTGGTAGTATTTTGGCAAAGAGGAGAGAAGCTACAAGCCCTATGGGTCTGCGGCAAGCTGGCCCCACCATTACCTTGATGTCCTTGCCAAAAAGGTTTGCATAGAAGCAGAGCCAGTTGGGGGAGATGTAAAGCCTTCCCTGGATGAGGATGTCTCTCTGGAGTGCACAGGAGCAAACTGCGAGGCAGAGAGAGGGGCATGGGAGGCCATGTGAGCGAGCCCACCAACCCCACGCCTGTCCCTTGACGTGCCACCCACCTTTCAACACGCTCTCCTCCGTCGGGATGTCCTTGAACAGCTTGTGGTACTGGGAGTTGTACTTGCTAGCAGCCTGAAATCAAAGCAGAGCAAAGTTATCCAAGGACCTTGCTGATAAGAAAACCCAAAAAGAAAACCCAAACGCTATCCTGCAACAAAAATCTCCCTCTCCCCACACCTGGGACCGGCGCAGTGGCGTCCCAGCAGGCTGAGGACAGTGTGCTCGAATGGCTAGAGAAGGGTCAGCTGATCCAGCACCCAGCAGACGTTGTGCCATCCTCCCAAATAAACATCTCCCCCCATATCTCAGGAGGCTGCTGAAGCTCGGGTTAGGAGCTGAGTTTCTCCTGGGCTCATCCTCAGGCAATTTATTTTGCCCAGCGGTTTCTCTCCTCCTCCTCTTTGAGCTCTTCCCTTATTCGGGGCATGACAACACTCGCTTTGCGCCCATCGCACCACACCATCCAGCTATTTATATTCCCAGTGTCTCTTCAAAGCCTGTCGGCAGCTGTGGCAGGAGACTTGGCAGGTTCGCCCTTAAATAATTCTGCATCTAAGTTAAAAGCTCTGAAGTGTTTCAGTGCTCTGCATTAACTCTGCTCCCATTCAGACCATAAGGCAGATTTGTGGCCCCTGCCCAGGAGAAGGCAGCACCCTGGATCTCGGGTGCTCCCCATGGCTGTCCCCGTGGCAGTGACTGCTTGAATCTGAAATCCAAGGGATGAGGTGTTTCACCAGGATGCGGAGAGATCCGGTACAGCTCAAAGGGTCACGGGGCAGTGAGCTGGCCTGCTGGCAGAGCTCCTGCTGCCCACAGTGACAAGGTCACCTTCGCTCTGCACACCTTGGTGCCAGCTGAGCTGAGCTGTAAGAGGATTGAGGCTCAGCATCACTTGGGGTCGGCTCAGACATCCCCTCAAGAGACGCCAGAATGCTGGGAGGTGCCTGCTGGGACCATTTCAGGGGCACACAGCAAGGACTGTGGCATCTCTGAGACACCCCGCTCCAGCTGTCTTAAGCCACAGGACATGAAACACCCCCTGGCCCCAGCACAAACCTGTTACCAACCCCATAACCCTCCCAGGTACCTCTAAATAAGGAGCAAAATGTTTTTCTCCTCCAACTTTTTCACAGAGAAAGGCAAAACCACCTCCTTCCTCTCCCAGAAGAAGAGGGAACTCCTCTCCTCGATAGCAGACATACTGAAAAGCTCTACTTTGAGCATGATTTGAACAAAAAATAGTTCAAACGTAGGGGAACTGAGCTGCTCGCACTCAAGGTTTCCACTTTCTCCTTTGCTCGAGATGGAAAATCCCAGAAGCATTTGCAACGCGGATCACGGGCCACAAGAGGCAGGAGTCTCTGCGGCTTTGCCTCCAGCTCCCACAGACCATGTTAGAGACCCTGGGGTCAGGCTACAGCGAAGCAGCCTGTCTGCTCACGAAGGCCAAGGACTTACCACCTCCTGGTGGCATTTCTTAATGTCCTCATCCTTCAGGGCTTCGTTCAGATGGAGGCTGAAAGGAAAAAATAATAATAATCAGGGAAGTGAAGAGCCCCAGGCCTCTTGCCCAGACCCTAAAATATGTGTTTTAGTAGCCTGGGAGAAGTTTGGAAATGGTGATGGGCAACTTGGGCCAGATCAGGGGAAGCAGAAACAGAAATTCAGGATGGTGCCCAGATGCAGGGGCATCTATCCCCATCCAGAAACCACAGAGACACTGGAATCCTTCCCAAAACCAAAGCAGCAGGAATACCAGTCCCATTCCCCAGACTCTTCTCCCCTCCCTGCTTTTATAGATTCAATACCTGAGGGAGAAAACAAAGACAGGACTCCCCTGTACCCAGCTCTAGCTGGGGGCTTGGAGGCCGGGGGATGCTGTGGGAAGTTGCAAAGAGGGGAAAAAAAATAGGAGCAAATACTCTAGTGTAGACTCCAGGATTCTGCCTCTCACCTGCCATCAAGGGAATCCAAACTCTTCTCCTTGTGGGATGCCTCCAGTTTATCACGGCTGTGCATGGGCTCGGGGCTCTTCAGGGGAGCTGCTTTTTCATGCATGGGCTTGGTACTGTAAGGAGAAGCCTGTTAGCCCCTGAGGGGAGAGAGGTGGTTTGGAGCCATAAATCATGGAATCAGAACTGTTTGGGTTGGAAGGGACCTTTAGAGGTTATCTCATTCAAACCCCCTGCAGGGAGCAAGGCTGCTCTGCAACCAGAGCAGGTTGCTCAGAGCCCCAGCCAACCTCACCTGCAATGATTCCAGAGATGGGGCATCAACCATCTCTCTGGGAAACCTGGGCCAGAGTCTCACCACCCTCTGTGTCAAAAATGTCTTCCTTCTCTCATCAAAGTCTCCCTCTTTTAGTTTAAACCATCACCCCTTGTCCTGTCCCAACAGGCCCTGCTCAAAAGTCTGTCTCCATCTTTCTGACAGGCACCTTTAAGAATTGAAAGGTCACAAGAAGGTCTCCCTAGAGCCTTCTCTTCTCCAGGCTGAACAACCCCCAGCTCTCCTTTCCCTCCCATCCCAGTCAGCACAAAGGCATTGGTATTTCTGCCACTGAAGGACTGTAAAATAATTCCTGTGATTTCTCAAGTCACGTGGAGAAGAAAAGGGCCATTTCTTGCCAGGAACTTGCAATTGAGTGCCAGGAACTTGGAACAGAGTGGACAAGGAGTCGCAGCTCCCTCGGATAACACCCTCCAAAGCAGAGTCTCTCCTCAAGAGCTGGAGGTGGGGATGGGGGAAATAAAAAAAAAAAATAAAAAACACCAAAAAACACTAAACCAAACAAAATCACTCCAAAACTCCCTGGGGCAATAGAGCTTTCAGCCATCGAGGGACAGGGGCTGCTCCTTTGGGTCAGCAAAACCCCATCTTCCCAGGGCAGAGCCCTTGCACGGGTACCACCTCCTTCCCTTAATCGCTCCCCTCTCATTAAAGCCTGTTATTGACTATCATTAGTTTTATCAGAGGTGCTTATCGGCTGTGACAGGTAAAGTAAACACACTCCCCACGCTGCACAGGAAGGTTATCACCCAGGAGGCCAGAAAGGTGCCGCTTTTGTCCTCAACAAGCGGCAACTGGAGATTGCCAAGAGCCATAGTGGAGCACTGTCACAGCAGACTGGTGCTGGTGCAGTGATCCCCAGGCAGCAGACAGCCACCAGAGCTACAGAGAGGAAATTATTAAAGGGAAAAGAGCTCAGCTCAACAAGCAGCGGGGGATGGCAGAACAGGTGGGGGACGGGCACGGAGCTGGAGCACGGCCCGCTGCCCACAGGGGTGATGCTGCGGCACTGCAGCAGAGCACAGCCAAGATAGCATTCCAAACTGCTTCCTACCTAGTGGATCTTTCACCGTCTAGATTTCTCTAAATGCACCCTGCTCCCACTCCGAATGGGCTCATCCAAAGGGAAACCATCTAAATAATCTCCCCAGGCTCCAGGAGAGCCAAGATTGTGGATGCTGCAGTCCAACAGCTAAGTCAAAGCCACACAAAGCTCTGTGTCCCCGCAGCCTTGAGGACACAACCGAAACACTGTCTTGATGTGATGAAGCCGGGCTGGATCCCAGCCAGAGGCACAGAGGGTGCTCCCTCAAGATGCAGCACATTCATGAAGGCTATGGGACAAAGCAAATGCACCCCACCAGTGCAATGTGGTAAAGACCAAACCAGGAACCAGCTTCTGAATCCGCGCAGCCGGTGTTTGCAAAGTCAAGGAGCTGCCAAAGCCTGAGCATTGTGGGGAGAGGGTGAACAGACTAAGTTTTTGGTTTTGATTTTTTTTCAGGAAAAGCTCAGGTCAAAGGATGTGCCTGTAAGGGAAGGGAGACTTTACCGACAAGAAGCACCAAAATAACATCACTTGGCATCGCACCAAAAGGCTTTCTGCCTGCCAGATTTCCCCAGACCCCCTGAGCCTTGAGGATTATGCCAGGTGATGCCACACTGCCCCTAAGCTGAAACATGAAGTGCCAAAGCCTTCACCCCCCCACGGCCCTGTGCTGGAAAAGGGGCTCCCACCCACTCCAGAGCTTCCCGCTCCTGAGCTCAGCCTGCTCCGGCTTTCCCCACGTCATCCCTTAAATCCCCAAGTGGTTGCACCGCTTAATCTAGGCAAACGGATTTAGCCCTAACCAGGGCTGACACTGAGGGGCACCGTGGAAAGGATGGGGCCAGGCAAGGGCATTGAGAACTTCCCATGAGGTCACCAAGCACACAACAATCCCCTAAAATGAGAACAGACAGAGGCCAGAGTGTACTTGGAAGTGCTCCATGGTCCTGTCCAGGTTTTTCCTCCCTCTTATGGTTACTGCCATGGATAATTCCCAGGTCTGACAGTCCCAGACATGGCACTGGCACCAGCACCGTGTGACTCCAGAGAGGGAGGAGACTCTGGAGACTGTGAGGAGTATCCTCAGCCCCGCCAGAGACATCTCAGCAGCTGCCTCATCTCCCCTCTCCACATCTCACTTCATCCCAGCTCCCAGATGCAGCAGGGATGGAGAGTCAGGGTTTAGGAGCACAGATAAGATTGGGCTCCAGGCACAGTTTACAGGGAGGTCTCCTTGCCAAGAGCCACTTCCAGCTACGGCACAGGGAGGAAAACACTTTCTAGCAGCTCATACCATCACCCTCCTTGAGGAATTTTTCCAGCAGGAAACTGCTCCTGCGGGAAAATCTCCATCCTGAGCTTCCCAAACTACACATAGAGAAGAAACAGTTCAAGCACAGAGCCCCTGAGTCAAGGCAGAGCAGGAGGATACAGGAATTCCCAGCAAAGGGAAAACATCACTGGAGACTTCCTGACCCTCTGCCCAATGTACCAGGGTGGACACTGCCCCTACCTACCCTCACAGGCTCCCCAAGACCCCCAGCTTGCCTCCTGGGCTTCTGCTTCACCTACCCCAACCTAAATGATTCCGTGATTCTATGATTCCGTGATTCTTCCTCCCCCAAATCGGCATCTCCCATCCCTTACGTGGCACTGGGATCCGGCCTGGAAATGGTCCAATGGGAGCCCCGTCAGTTGTGTCAGGTTCTCACGGATCCCTTCCCTGCTGCTGGAGGGAGCAAGGTGGGAGCACGTGGCAGAGGCGGGAGTGAACGGCAGATTTCTCCTCCCNAAAAAAAAAAAAAGAAAATATCCAGGAGAGGATCAGATGCAGAGGGAGGCACTTGTGGCCGGGCCACCTCGGCCGGAGCAAGCCCAGACGGGATCCGGAGAGCTGCCCTTGTGCCCAGCTTTCAA
>VWZY01002096.1:3054-18310 GCA_013399075.1 Chloroceryle aenea | reverse complement strand
TAGACCCCTTGGCCACAAGCCACCCTCCCCCTTCCCAAAAAAAAACAAGAAAAAGGGGGTAGGTCACACCCCAAGGACAGTCACTATGGTAAGAGGGGTCCCAGCAGGAGGCAGGAACCTCCTACACTGACTCCCCCATACAGCAGGGCTATGGGGAGAGGNGAGATGTCAGAGCATGGGTCCCACTGCCACAGGGGGGTAACATCATCTGTCACCCACTCCCACTATAGCCCATCCTCACATTGAGACCCCAGTCCTCCTGCTGCCCACCCCTGTGGGACCCTTAGTCTCTGCTTTGGGCTCCTCTACTTGAAATTCAAGAGCAGTAGAGAAAGGAGGCACCCCGCTCTGGGTTCCCTTGGCTCTCAGCAGTGAAAGGCAGTGTAGGTCAGTAACTTCCCACGTTAAAACCAACCCAGGGTTCTGCTGGAGCCTGTTTTAAGGCAGTTGTGACAACCCCCCCTCCCATTTCCCAACCAGATGCAGCTGTGCTCGTGCAACTGCCATTCCCAGTTTCCCAACTGTATGCCTTTACCACACAAGCACCCAGTTCCCCTCTGTCACCACTTCACATTGGTAACCGCAAACGCACCAAAGGTGCCAGGAACTACCACATCCCATCAAACTGGTCCCCAGGTGAGGCCAGAGCAATGTCAACTCACCAACATTCATTCCCAGGTTCACACGGAGGTCCACATCCTCTGCCCAGGCATCGTGGGCTGGTTCTTTGCAGAGGACAGGGAATATGCCACGGTAGAGGTGGGCCTGGCGTGCCGTCTGGTCATTACGGGTGACAGCAATGATGGGAGCCCGTGGACGGTAACGGGACACCAAGTGCGCTGACCTAGAAGAGAAAGCAGGCATGGGGTGAAGCCCTGCATTCCTGAGAGCAACAGCTGAAAGGAGCAACAAGCAGCAGCCATGTTCACTGGTCACCCTGGAGGGCTCCACAAAACCCTTGGAGATGCTGGCAAGAGCCATGTTCCCCAATGAATTTGGCACTCTGCTGAATTTCCAATTAGGCAACTGGATGGACCAGTAACCAGCCCTACTCCAGTCTCATGGTGAAAATCACCTTGCCTCCCAGTTTAGCAATTGCAATCTGCATGTTCTCGTCCCCAAAACAATCCTTTTCTTGTCCTCGTTGCTATGTGAAGGTGGCATGGTGCCATTTATTTTGGCTTCCAAGAGCAGGCCTCAGCATCTCAACGGGGGTCCCTCTGTTTTAAGGAGCTACTGGGTTTATGGGATGGCAATAGCCCGTGCCAGCTGCGTTACCCTGAAGCTTGCCAAAGAGGAAACCATTTGCCTCCTGGCCATGTTCAGCTGCTGGCTGGTTCCTCTGCAGAGGCACCCAACAGGAAGTGAATGCAACCCAGGCCAAATTTTACACTGGGAAGGTGGGTGCAGAGTCAAAAAATAAAATAAAAATCACACACAGCACACCCAGGGTGGTTCTATTTCCACAGGCACTGCTTGTTAGAGAGCAAATAAACAGCAAGTGAAGCTGCAAGGCTATGGCACCCACAGCTCCATCTTTCCAAGGAGCACACCAGCTTTTGCAGCCTCGTTTAGTGAAGCCAAGCTCAGCAAGACTCAGACTCAGAAGACTGCTGCTTAAAGCAGGCGGTGGCAGTTTGCTGGAAGCACCCAAACACACGTGCCAGCTCTCAGACAATCCCACCCATGCTGGCCAAGAAGCCTCCTGATAGAGCTGTAGGAGATCCAGGTACCCAAAAGGCTGTAACAGAATCCAAAGCTAAAAATATTCAAAGATCAAAGTTCAAATCTTTTTCAAAAGGCCAAGTGTAAGACTGGAACCTTTTACCACGAAACATTAGAAGCATGAGGGTATCCAGAAACTCTGGATCTATATTGACTTCTCATCTCTGCAGAAAGTGACCTCTTCAAATCATTTTAAGCTGTAAATTTAGGTGAAAGATTCTTCAGATCTTCAGGTAGACCATGCCCAGTGCTTACAGTCACATCTCTGCTGTGCTAGCTCTTTGGTACAAATCCAGTGCAAGAAATTCCCATTTTCTTCCCAAAAGCAGCCTGAGATTTATGGCTGGATGTGCTTTTCGAGTGGGCAGTTTAGTTCCTCCAGGTGGCAAAGCCAACGGTCAGCATCAAGGCTTCAGCTCCCCTTCCACAAGGGGAAGGGCGAGTCTCTCTCCTCAGCAGTTGTCGGCATCGTGGGACGGAAATCCTGAATGACACCATTCTCCAGTGGGTTTCACCCTGCAAGCTGGGGCCCTGAGCTGGGTGAAGTGTGCAGGCAGGGCATGGCTGCCGGGTGCCTGCCTGGTCAGGGAAGATTTACTTGCAAGCAGGCACAAAGAAACCTGAAGGGGAAATCTTCCAAGGATTTCAGTTTGTCTGAAATGTTCAAAGGGTCGATAATTTGGATGCTACTACAAAATGCCTCAATTAAAATAATTATAAAAAATAGATTCTGCATCCACTGAACTTCTGCCTTACTGTTAAAGGGAGGATTTCTTGCCAAGAAGCTTGAATCAAAGCTGCGACACTTCCCCCCCCCACCCGACTCTTCCAGGCAGCACTGCTGGCAGAGATACCACTGACAGCAGCAAGGGGAGGCAGGGCTGGGTGCTGATGCCACGCTGGCAGAGGAGGGCTGAGGAGCTCAGAGTTTACGAATGTGCGGATGTTTGAGATGTCTGCCCATCTCCTGAGGAACTGGCAGCTTGGAGGTGGCCAGGGCTCTCAGTCCTTGCCAAAACCGAGGCTTTACCTGGGTAGAGCTTTAGTCTTTCAAAGCCATCTTTTGGCAACGTCTCCTTCCCCCACCCTGTCACGATGTGGGCTTGACCTGAGGAAACCTGTCACCTCCTACCTTCCAGACTTGGTGAGGACAATAATGGCCCCACTGCAGCACTTGAAGGATGCTTCCACAGCACCGACAGCGGCAGCCTCCGTAGGATCGCAGTTGAGGGAAGTCAGCCGACGCAGTTCCTCAAACAACTGCCTGTGAAAGATGGCGGCTTCGGCCTCCCGGGCAATCTATAAAGGCAACACGCGTTCGGGAAGACAACACTCTCATCAGTCACTCGCAGCGGCACAGGCTAAGGCGAGGTGTTCTATCAGCGAGGTGTCACACCATTACCACCGGCTTTTGATATCAGGAGTTACCAATCAGATTTAGTTCGAGGCACTGGGGTGATGGCCGCAACACTCAGCCACCCCAGCCACCTTAGAGAGGAACCGTGCCATTCTCAAGGTTCCTTTTCTTGGTGGCACCTCTCGAGTCATCTCGCCCTGCTAAGCGCACACTCAGGTGACACTCATGCCAACTGCCAGGCACTCTTGCTCTGCTCCTGCCTACCTGAGGTCCCTCCCTAGCACAGAGAGCAGCTCTGCTCAGACCGCAGCGGTTATGTGAGGCTGACACCCAAGCAGCAAGACACTGGCTACAAATATTTGCAGTGCTAGAAAAGGAGCATTGTTGGTTTTAACTCATGGTACCGAGTGCCCTCTCTGAGCCCTACCTGCCAGACTCGGTCAGAACTATCAGGGCTGGAGCTAAGCACTTAAAAGAGGCCTCCACCGCGCCCATTGCCATGGCATCGGCAGGGTCCCTGTTGTTAACATTGAGGCGGAAAATTTCTTCGAAGAGCTGACGATGAAACATTGCGGCCTCAGCCTCACGAGCGATCTGCAGGCCCGAGTGAGAGGGAAGGAGGAGAAAGAGAGGAAGGAAAAGAAAGGAAAGATACACCAGAGGAACATGAGATCACGTTAAGTTGCTTAATCGTCACAGTCACGCATGCAAGAGAATATGAAAGGTCCAGCTGTGAAACCCTTTGCCTCTCAAGTTGTGGACTGGTTGAATGGAACTCTGTGTACTGCACTACAGCCGTGCTGCCATTCAGCAGCTGGGCCACGCGTGTTGCTGATGCTTGTTACTTCCTTGAGAGACTCTGGTGCCACCTACCTGCCTCCAATTCCTGCAGCTCCATGTTGTCCCAATACCACAGAAGAGTCTCCACAGAGCCAACATGCAGGCAACACACAGCCCCCCAAAGTTGGGAGACAGTGTCTCTCAGTTTCATTAGGCTTAATTTAACTTGAAGGCAAATAAAGATTTAGTTTAACTTGAGAGTCAGCAAAGTTTCACCTTAAAGTGCTGTAACCAAATTCATTTTGGGTAACAGAACAAAAAGGAACAAGGCTTCTTTAGAGGGTTGTCACAATAGTTTGGGGTGTTTGTTCTTGGACAAACAAGAAGTGCAGAGGCACAACTAAAGGGCCTTCTGCTCAGACTAAACACAACAAGTTCAGTCACTTATTTTTTGCAGGATGCTGAGAATTGCTCACTTTTAATCGCAATTCTCCTCTCACAAGGTGAATTTAGCAACCCAATAAAGAAGGCTCACAACTAGAAAAGCATGCAAAGGTTGATCATCTCAAGGATAACTTCACCCAGTTACCCCACAAACTGAGCAGCCGCTACACAGGTGTGACAAGGGACTGCAGTGCCCTTAGAGTAAAAGCTTTGCAGTTACAGTTAAGGATTTTTTGACTCTGGGGTTAATTATTTTATGTGATGCCAGGAATTATCCCTCTTCCACAGATGCCAGTTTAAGCCAGAAGTAGTTAAGTATCTTATGTCTAAAAATACCATGACACATGTGACAGGCCAGAACAAGCACTCCAATGACAATTCTGGTTCTAAAGCAGTCTTGTTACTGCTGGCTTTACATTTGCTATTAAATAAAAATGGAACAATTTGCCTCAAAACGCTCAACTCCAAGCACAGGAGCTGGTAGACAGGCAGGTTATCTTTAGCTCCAGCTCCAAAGGCAGACAGCTCTGCATAACTAGCAGAGCAAGCCCGAGTTTAGAAGGAAACCAGCCTTCCCTGGCTGCTGGAGAATAAATATGGGTGTACACATGCCTGCTCTGACAGCAGAAGGGCACCGCAGTTTTCAACATCACGTCACAGCTGGCTGTGCTCGCTTGGAAACAGCTTCAAGGTTTCCAGTTAGGACATGAAGGGGAAAGGGGGAATGGAACAGCTATTTAAACCTCAGTCCCATTAACACAGCATGGCCAGAGCAGCATTTGAAGCAAGCTGCTGGGACAGGTTGGGGACAGACAGGCCAAGTCTTTTATAGAGGTGCAATAACACTGCAAAATGCAGACCCTGCTCGTTCTTGGCATCACAACCCCCGGTTGCTGTCTGTAGCTCGCTTTATTTCAAATGCACTAGATAAATATGTAATCCCAGACAGACACCAATTTCAGCGCAGGAACGCACACAGGACATGCTCTTTTCAAGAGATAAGATGCAGTGACCCCCTGGCCATTTCAACTGGAAATATTCAGCTGCTCTGGCCATTCTGTGGCTTTTCAGACTGCGGTTATTCAGGGCAGGGATTCTCTAGACTGATACCAAGTGAATTAGCTCAGAAGGTAGACCCTGACTGGAGGGGAACGTGCTCATACCACCAGTTGGTACCTTGCTGCTTGCACCATGTGACATTAAATGAAGCAAATCAGTATTTCACAGAGGGTTAAAACCTTCAGTATTTCAGAGTGAACATCACTATTCCCAGCTCTGCAGGAAGCACATGGAACAGATGCTGAGCTCAGGCTACCAGTACAATACAGCCCACCCGAGTCTAAGAATTAACATCATCATGGAAACTCAGATTTGCTGCAGCAAGTTTCCAACTCTTGGTAGAAAAATCAATCCTTGTGATTTAAGGGGTGAAAACAGAGGAGGAAGCTTTTAGGGCCCTCGTTAATGCACAGCCTGCTGCAAGACAGCACTCACTGTCCAGTAAGCAGCAAGTCCTATTGTGTAATTCCCCACATGCAAAGACCACCACTCTGTATGGACCAGCTAAATCTAAGAGATTCTTTCATAACGCACTGCAAACAAGCACTGAGTTGATTAATCTGAACTGCAAATAAAACCATGGAGAGTTATAACTGGGAGAGTTACAACCGGTGAGCTACCACCAGTAACTGGGGAGAAGCAACACTTGACATCAGGCTTTTTATGAGATGAAACATGAGCTGGTTGAATTCAAAGCAGAGCAGAGGTTTCTGGCAGTTCAGGCAAGTAAAAATACGGTGCTATCAGTACTCATGCAACAAACAACCCCCAACACTCCCAACAGCACCAGGTGCCCAATGCACAGGGCTGTAAATCAGCCCCATCAAGCTTCCCTCAGCAACCCACCCACAGGAGTCAGCTGATACCTTTCATTATCTAGAGATAAACTGCTTCAAGCAGCTCCTTGACCTTGCAGAAGTTCAAAGCACTTAATATGCCATAGCAAATAGGGTACTGAGAGAAACTCAGACCAAAATAAGAGGGAAAAAAAAACCCAAAGCAACAAAAAAACAAACCCCCACACCACCTTTACCCCACCCTGAACAAAAATAAGTACAAGAAATGAGAAGTTTTAGATGTCAGAGCAGTTCTCAGCTCTGCCCAATGATCATTTGAAACATAGAAAGTGGGGTTCCAGGCCCTTAGGACCATGATATGTAAAGAAACAGCCCAAAATTGATACTCCAAACTGTAAAGTGTTGCCACAGACACATCTAGATCTCCAGGAGCCTGGCTTGGACAGAAGATGCGGGGCAGAGTTCTGCGCCTGTCAACTTTGGTACTCGGTGCCCATACTCACAGCATGCTGCATGCGCACAGCCTCCAGCGGGTAGTCTCCCTTGGCAGTCTCTCCAGAGAGCATGATGCAGTCAGCTCCATCCAGGACAGCGTTAGCAACATCGCTGCCCTCGGCGCGGGTCGGACGAGGTTTCTTGATCATGCTTTCCAGCATCTGGTAGATAACAAAGCCAAAGGAATAAAGACACCACAGAAGGAAGCAGCTGTTTTTTCACTAGTGCACTCATGTTTTAAACACAGGACAGAACATGGGATGCAGCCTAAGGACTCTGGAAGAAGAGTTCTCCTGCAGGTACAGGACAGAGAGCTTTGGATTAAAGCATCTACCAGAAGGAAAAAGAAACCATCCCATTTTGTACCTGCTCTACATTTACTCCTTTTACAGAGAGATTTAATCAGAGTATTGCATTCAATATCTTTATGGAAACCTCAGACCCTCAGCTCCCCATGAGGCAAACCTGTAGCCTTATTAGGGAAGATCCCCAACACACCTTTCAAGAAGTTCCTTCAAGATGAGCTATCAAGCTATAAGCAAAACCTCTTGAAATCTTGCTCTCCAGCGAACACCATCAAGCTGCAACAGCTACTGATGTTTGCACCCTGCCATACTGGTGCAGTCAGGAGCTACCATTCAGTTTCAAGTACCTGAGTGGCACAGATGATGGGTTTGCCAGCCCTATTGCAGCGCCCAATCATCATCTTCTGAGCGAGGAAGACTTTTTCAGCAGGGATCTCAATACCCAGGTCACCACGGGCCACCATAATGCCATCGCTGGCCTCCATGATCTCATCAAACCTGACAGCAAGAGAAGAAGATTGTTACCCCATTCACTCTACATTGGAACAAGATGATTTTTAAGGTCCCTTCCAATCCAAACCATTCTATGATTCTGCAAAACACCTTCTCAGCTGTCCTGGCCTCCCCCTCCGAGAGATAGCATCACTCTTCAGCGTGATACGCAGCTATGCTGCCAGCACTCAGTCCTCCCACTTGCCCCTGTGGTGTGCTACAGGGCCAACAGAGGAGGAAGCAAAACAAGATCAAGTCACTGTGCACATAAAGTGCTATATAAAGCTTTCCAAGGCTACACAAAGATTGCGAGCAATCAGACAATTGTTTTCATTGGAAGAGACCTTTAAGCTCATTGACTCCAACTGTTAACCCAGCACTGCCAGGGCACCACTAAACTGTGGCCCTCAGCACCACATCTCCACGGCTTGGAAACCCCTCCAGGGATGGGGACTCCACCAGTGCCCTGGGCAGCCTGGGACAGGCCTTGAAAACACTTGTGGGGAAGAAACTGTTCCAAACTAACCCTCTCCTGGTGCAACTTGAGATTGTTTCCTCTCATCCTGCCACTTGTTGCTTGGGAGACCAACCCCACCTGGCTGCAGCCTCCTGTCAGGGAGTTGTGGAGAGCAAGGCGGTCTCCCTGAGCCTCCTTTTCTCTAGGCTCTTGTTCACAACCCCAGGTCCCTCAGCTGCTTCTCACCAGACTTGTGCTCTAGACCCTTCCCCAGCTCCATTGCCCTTCTCTGGATGCACTCCAGCCCCTCAATGTCCTTCTTGGGGTGAAGGGCCCAAAACTGAACCCCAGATTCGAGGGGTGGCCTCCCTAGTGCCCAGTCCAGGGGGACAATCCTGCTCTAGTTCTGCAGAGTGGGAGTAGATTTAAGATATTTTAGTCTGTTTGTCACAGACATGCTTTGTCCACAGCCCTGGCTACAGAGTGACAGGGCTGTGCAATTCTCTTGACACAGGGTGACAGACACACACAAAGCTCACCTGCGCACTCCCTCATGGTTCTCAATTTTGCTGATGATCTTGATGTTCTTTCCCTTTTCACCAAGCACCTTCCTGACAGCATGAACATCGGCAGCTTTACGGATGAAGGACGCAAACACCATATCCACGTTCTGCTCCACGCCAAATTTTAGGTCCTGAATGTCCTTTTCGGAGACTGCAGGCAGGTCCACTGCAGCGCCTGGAAGGTTCACTCCCTTCTTGCTGCCGAGCATGCCACCGTTCTCGATCTCTGTCAGGACGTAGTCCTTGCCTGAAACAGGTGGGTTGCCATGGTCAGTGCTGACCAGCGAGCTCCCCAGTGCCAGCTCCCACACCACCTCCCTGCCTGACAGTGGCCACACCGACAGCAACAAAAAGCTGAAGAGGCTTTGAACATGAGCACTGGTACGTTCACTTGAAGTGTTTTCGATGACAGGAACTCAGGTAAAGATTTTTTTTAGAAATTTGCTACACTTTAGTTTAAACTAGGGAAAGTTTTGCTCAAAGTCTAGAGCATTAATACACAACTGCAAGCTCAAAACCAGTCACTGGAGGGAAAGCACAAATATATCCCGAGGAAAGAACCAATAGGCATAGCCAGAAAGGTTGTTACCCACCTTTCTCCTTAACCAGCAAGGAAATCAGACCATCATCCACGTAGATTTTGCTGCCAATTTCGACAACCTTGGTAATATTCTTGTAGTCCACCCACAGCACATTTTCATCGCAGTTCTCCATGAAGGCGTCATCCAGGGTTACCTTGAGCTGTGCACCCTTCTTCAGCTCCACCTCTGCTGTGCCACTCTGAGTGTCAAAACGTGTTGCAGCAAAACCAGTAAGAACCAGCACACAACCACCTCCCCAGCTTGCAGGTAATCCCAATTTTTGGTAGTTGCCTCATTCCCTTTTCTTTGGAAAAGGCCAAAGGCATAACACAGTATCTTATCTTACACAGTGGAAAAAAAAGTGGGAGAAAAAAGAACAACAACTTACTCCCTTAATAAGTCCGGTTCTGATTTCAGGTCCCTTGGTATCCAGTGCAATAGCAACAGGTCTGTAGGTAATGGGATCAGAGGCAAAGCTCTCTGTAGCTTCTCGCACATTCTTGATTGTGCCCTCATGATACTGGTGAGGAAAAAAGAGAGACAGAAATGTTCAGGCCACTTATACCCTACCACATCAAAAAAAACCAACCAAAAAACACTGTGCACCCCAAGGCAGCTCTGCTCACAAGACACCTAATTTTAGTTCTACCCAAGAATTTAATTCAGACTGAGCTTTCAGAAAAGCAATGTGTGAGGACACAAAGGCCATGGAGTTCTCTGGCTGTGCCTCTGGTGCCCTGAGTTCTAAGCCCAGCAGGGCAACTCAAGGGGACAGACAGCCCAGCTACCTGACTGAAGGGACTGTCTATCCAGATGTACACTTGTAATTATGAAGACAGCTCATTGACTAAAAGGGCTTTAGGAAGAGCATTTCCAAATGCTTTGAAGTACATCTGCCTGTTCCACATGGCAGAACATCAGCAGTGCTGGCAGATGGATGACTTACACCCTTGGAAAGACTCCTGAGCACCAGGAGAGTGTCACAGCCAAACAACTGCCACACGTAGCTGTTCTCTGCCCCCTCCTTTCAGAGCAGGGAGGGGAGGGTATCACCCTGTGCGCTGCCACTTTCCAGACTGACCCCTCTTTACTAGTCCCACGGGCGAGCAGATGAATAATGTCAAAAATAAAAGGACTTGCTAAGAGGACATTATCAATTTAAATATTTAATTTTTTTTTTTAAGCCAAAGCAATCACAACCAACACGTTCAAGACTCCAGCCCCACGTACCCAACTTCTAAGCTTTCACACGCTCAAGAGCATTTTGCCAGCACTGTCAGTTTTGGGACAGCTAAGTTCTGTGAAGAAACTCCCATCTCAGCTATCTTCAACAAGCTTTGGATGGCCAGTAGATCAGTTTACTTTACTTGCTCAAACAACACAAGGAGATAACCTCGACTGCAAGTTGTGTAACACTTGACAGGCTTCTGTAGATAAGAAATACCCTTTCCCCTCTCTGTGGCACAGACCGAGGGTGTTTGACCTGATTCACCTGCAAACACCCAGCTCCCCCCACCTCGACACAAGCCCTGCACAGACTTCAGTGTCACAGGGATGGTAATCCAATGCCAGGAAGGTGGGGCCAGAAAAAGCTGTGCTAAAGATCAAGTGCATGCCCTCAGGCCTGGGATACACTGCAACTGCTAACTCATTAGAGCAGGAAAAACTATTTATTTAATTGAGTGTGCAAGTTGAGACTGTGAAGGTCCCTGATCCTTGCATGCCCTGCAGCCTAGATGGATGCAGCATATAAAACCTGCCTGAATGGTGCTGTTACATTTATCTGGTTCCAGTCACCTGGGATTTTTCCTTATTCATTTGATGTTGAGGGCTAACTGGTTCCCAGGGTATCCGCCTCCCTAAAGCTTACATACACAGAACACGAATGCAGGCAAAGCTGGAAGTACAAGCAACTTTTTTTCCAGTACATAATGGTGGCAGCCAGGAGATAAAGCACCTGTGGTAAAGTTGAAGCCCGTGAAATGCTTTGGGGTGGACACAAGAACCAAAGAACTTAAAATCGTAGGTCTCAGCTGTAACGTAAACCTCCCCTGGCACAACGTGAGGCCATTCCCTCTTGTCCTGGCACGTGGTTCCTCGAGAGAGAAGACCAACCCCACCTGGCTCCAACCTCCTGTCAGGGAGTTGTGGAGGTGCGGGGAAGGTCTCCCCTGAGCCTCCTTTTCTCCAGGCTGAACAACCCCAGGTCCCTCAGCTGCTCCTCACAAGACTTGCACTCTGTAGACACTTCACCTGCAACAGATGAAAACTCCCCAGGGCTTCATGGGAAACTCAAGTGTTTTGGAGCAACCAAGAGGGGACTCCAAGTGCAGACTGACAACTGCACTGACGCTCCAGTGACAGCTGGCTGACACTGCAACTCAACAGAAGATGACAGCAAGACCAGACTCTGCTGTAACCTAACCTCACCTGCATGGAATGTGCAGCTACACCTCATCCAAAGCAAAAAGCCACAGTCCCTGTCCTTGACCTCGGCTAACAACTGTGCAAACTGCAGCAGCAGCTCTGCTGGTCAGTAATGGTGTGAAAATTCCCCATTCCAACCTGGCCACCAACCCCCTGACAAGTCACCCAGTCCAAGAGACAAAACTTGATTACAGACAAGCAGAGTTATTTCACCTTACCCTTTTTTCAGGCAGATTTTGCTACCTACAGCCCATGCACCAACACAACCCCAGGGTTTTTAGTCAAGGTCTGATGGTTGCCTACACTTAACCATCAGACCTTTCAGTTTTGACAGTGCCCCATGGCCTTTAAAGGCCACAAGGGCAAGAGGCCAAGCTGTTGCACACCACAAGGCTCACGGTTCAGTAAGTAAAGCCACCTACCTCTGCTACTAGCTACTGTCTGACATTTTGAAAGCTGGAGGGCAGCCAAGGTGGGGAGGGGAAAAAAAAAAAAAAAAATCAATCAACTCAGTGAGAAGGCTTGGGGTGGTATTCTGGGCAACCTGGAATGGGATCCTCAGCTCCTCCAGTATCGCCGATGATCTCACCTGTTCATATCAAGCAGAGCCTGCCTGTCAAACAGCGTTCATTCCAACCAGGCACGGTAATTACTTTAAATCAGTAACGGTTTCCTTTTGAGACGAGGTTATTCATTGATCACCTGCTTGCAGAACCGCCAGCAATGGCACAAGAAGCAAGAGGGGTAACCGAGAGCCATGTACGATACAACAGGGACAAATATTCTCAGCTTTCCGTTTTTAACTGAAAAGCAGGAGCTTTGTACAGCAAAGAGGGGGACATGACTGAGAAGTGAAGGATTTTGTGGCAAGCCATTAGCACTCAGGTGCCAAATAACAGCTTCCTGGCTCGGAGTAGGCTGTGAATCAACTTGAACCATTTCCATAACAGCTCAGAACAGGCACTGAAATGTTATCAGCAGTTACGTAGGCTCTGTACGTACAACCAGTGTACCTGCCCCAAAGCCAGAGCAAAGTTTCACCTTCCCACACACACCCAGGCTGGTTCGGAATAAGCTTCCGTGAGCGACAGGTCAGCAGACAGGCCTGCATGGCCCAGTCAGGGCCCTATCAGCTCAAACCCCACCCTTACCTCATGGGTGCCGTGAGAGAAGTTCAGGCGGGCAACATTCATTCCAGATTTAATCATTTCCTTCAGCTTCTCCACTGAGCGGGAAGCCGGGCCTAGGAGGAAGAAACAGTTTGACTACTGGCTTCATAAAATGAATGAGGTAACCCACCCAGACCAGGCCGCTTCAGGTGAAAGAAGGAAGGTATAATGGACCCAGGTGCGCTCCACACTGAAGCAGCTCATTGCTACAGCTGCAAAGCCTGTATTAACTTGCAGGGGTCAGTTTCTTCTCCCCAGAGGGAAGGAGGAACAGGCTCTGTTTGTGCCAGGGGAGGTTTAGCTTGGACCTGAGGAACAATTTATTCCCCACAAGGGTTGTCAAGGCCTGGCCCAGGCTGCCCAGGGCACTGGTGGAGTTCCCATCCCTAGAGGGGTTTCCAAGCCATGGAGATGCGGTGTGAGGTTTAGTGGTGCCCTGGCAGTGCTGGGTTAATGAGTGGACTCGATCTTAAAAGTCTCTTCCAACCACACCAACTGTACAATTCTGTGACTAACTTGTTTTGAGGAACAAAGAACCTGAGCAATTCTGCTTTACCCAGCTCCTGGCTTCACTCCTAGAAGCAACACAGCTTCAGCAGACATAGGAAAGTCATGTTCTTTCAACACCTAAAGACTTCCCACCATTTCCCCTAACAAGTTCCACCAGTGCACAGTTCATCCGCAGCTGCGATTCTCTCCTACCCAAGATCCACCTACCGATGGTGCAGATGATGCCAGTGTTTCTTGCAATGGTTGGCTCCGAATCGATGTCCAAGCGGCACATGTGCTCCAGGAAGGTGTCCGCCATGGCAGCGTGCAGCTGCTGGGTCTGTATGAAAGCAGTCCCTGCATCGTGGTGCTTTGACATCGTTGCTGGAATCCTGTGTCTAGAAGACAAGAAAGCGGTGCCAGGTTTTGGAATCATCCAGACCTTGCTCATTGAGCAGAGACACACCAACGCACCCATGTGATGAATATGGAGGTAACAAGCTGCTACTGGGTCAAACTATCTTTATGTTCCTACTTGAGAGTCTCAGATACAGGCAAGACACATTTCTATCGCCATGTCATCCCCCACGGATGCCACCCAAAGCTCACCTGCCTTCTATGCAGAGGTTCCCTTCATAGCTTCTCTTCATTGTCAGTCTTCCCTTGGAGCTACACAACGCAACAAAATTCAAGCACTTGAGTGCACGGCAGGCAGAGATTCTGCCTCCTCCCTCCCAGCTCTTAAGTCATGTCTCCCTCCTATGGACCTCAACTGCACTTCCCGAGGGGCAGCTCGGCGATAGCGTGACTGCAGACACACTCTTACGCAGGCAATCTTCTGATGAGAAGCACCTAATCACAGCAAAGTCCACCTAAGCTTAAAACCCACCCTTTAAGCCTGCAGAAGCAAGTGGACTCGAGTTGATTAAACACACCTCCTTGGCAATGAGCATGAAAAAGGCCAAAGATTTCTTTAACGCACTCAAGGTCCCTCTGGAAAGTGAAGACACCACTTGTTTCCCCCAGTCCCCTTGCATTCCCCTGCACCCAAGGCGGCAAAAAGGTTTAAAACTGGTTGGATAAAAACACCTCTCTGAACTCAGGCTGCTCACCTCTAGAGGGCTAGAGCATCCCCACAACATCAGGAATCCCAAAAGGAAGCTGGACGGATGCTTAACCATCAGCCGTGATGGGAAGACACTTCCCAGCAGCGCCAGTGCCCCAGGGCATTTCTAACTCGGGTCGAAGTAAGATAAGATAATTTTCATCTCAAGTAGCAGTGGTGGCTAAAAGTCTTTTGTCCTCCTCAACCTGCCCAGGCTATATTGCCAGCATTGAAAAAGCCTCTGGTAAGACAGCAATGTAAAGTGGTGGCTTCTGTCATGGGCAGATCACTAGTTTTGACTTCAAACCTCATCCCTGGGCAGACAGGGGCTGTTCAAAGGAGGCTGCTCCTTCAACATTAGCTGCCTTCCCCTATAGAATACACATTTAGTAGGATCACAGGCTGCTGCTCAGCTCGAGGCAGGGACAGAGATGGGGAGGGGGAAGGTGGGGTGCTCTGCCTGACCCCCCACCCAGAGAAAAACCCCCATAAACCCCAAATGGTGCATGCAGCAGCGAGCTCGGTATATTCGGCTTCGAAACAGAGGTGCTGCTAAGCCCCAGAGCTCGGAACTGGCATTTTCTCAGTGGGTGGGGAGATGCCCTGCCTGCCATGTGCCTGTGCCGCAGTTCAGGCCGATGCTCCTCCCCTCAGCCTCTCCCGCTCTGCAGACCTTCCCCCAGTACGTGCGGATCGTGCAGAGCCCTCTCCCAGGCAGCCCTGACTCACCATCGCCTCGCTGCCATGCGGCATAAAGGAGTCAGGCCAGTGAAAACCATAATTTGTCCTGGCAAAGCCTGTTAGCCCTCACTCCTGCCAGAAACTGCTGATTCACCGGAGTCACTACAAGAAGGTCTGCCCACATAAAAAGCCCGACGAAGTCTCGTTATTATAGGAACACCGCCCGTCAGCCCTGAAACATTGTGTTTTAGCCCTCTAACACTTGCTGCTGCATCCACTGACACCTGCAGCCCAGCGTCAGCTTTTCTAGATGACAGAAAAAAAAAAAAA